>JANIHZ010000002.1:9524286-9536040 GCA_027478365.1 Erythroxylum rufum
ACTCCTTACTCCGAACTCCAAATTGGAAAAACTTAGTGTTCATGGAAAGATAAAAGAAAACTATACAAGTTCCTTTAAGGACTCTAGAGCCAATTTTACTCCTCAGGTTGTGAAAAATTCAATCAAATTCACTGCCTAGTCAAAATGTGTCCAAACAGAACAGCAGTTTTCCAAAGGGCATATCTTCCTATTTCCTTAGCCAAGAATTACAAGCTTTATGTCAAATGAAAGATAAAAACATGTTCTACAACTTTCATGAACAACATGGAACCAAATTCAATTGCTAAAGGGGTCAAAACTCAATTAAAGGTTCTGTCCCTACATTGTACCTAAACAGTACTACAATTTTCCAAAAAGTATCACTTCCTGCACAAATGTCCAAAAATTCTCTACTTTATACCCCTGAAAAGATAAAACAACATACTTCAATTTTCATGAAGGGCTTAGAAGCCAATTCTACCTCTAACTAGGTCAATTTCTTCCATGAAGGTGACTGCCCTATTAAAGCTTGTTACCTAATAGATTACCTAAATCAGGTCCAATCTTTGAAAATTCATAACTCCCAATCCTTACATCCAAAATTCGCATACCATACATCATTGTAAAGATAATTCAATCCCATAAAACTTTCCAGAAGACCATTTAAGCTAATTAACAACACAACATTCCAGAATTTAGCTTCAATGTCTAATCATCACAAGCCTACACTTAACACATTTTTCTAGCACAAAGCATATCCACATCCTAAATTCAACATATCATAACTCTCAACCTAGACATCGAAAAATTGCATACTTAGTGGAAATAAAAATATAACAGGAACATCTTCAAGTTTCATGAAGACTAAATTAGCAAATTCAATCCAAATCAATTTAGAAAATTCATCAAAGGTTCAGGTCATAAAGCTCAGTTTACTGTTCATACACACACATATCACTCATTTTCAAGACCAAATTTAAACCCCTTGGAGCCACAATTTGGAAGAACTTCCTTCACATCAAATGTAGCCAAATGTCTCAATTTTAATTTAAAACAAGCCTCACCTCATTTGCTCAACTATAAAGGAAGTTATAACCAAAAATCTGAAACATACACAAGGTAATTTTTTTCCAGATTTGATACCTAACTCCACTCTCTCTATTCTAACACCATTCCTACATCATTGAGAATCCAATTTAATCACTCATTCAGCCAAACTTTCATCAAGAACTTCACTTGAACATAAACCCACAAAATTCCAGCCCACATACTCAATCAATTTTCCTTAAGAAATCACCATCTAACATCATTAAAATCCATCCAAAACACACAATTTACACACTAAATATGTTAAACAACATTAATCCTTACACAAACATACCCTTATACCCAACCAATCAACACACAAACTTCATGAAATTAATGCACAATAAGTCATAATTAATGCACAAGAACTCCCAACCAATGCATGTAACTACTAATTGAAGAACATGGAATTTAATTCTCACCTCACTAGCCTTTAATTCTCCATTTCTTCCACTTTTCATCAACTTCCCTCTCACACCCACGGCAACCATCACTTCATGGCTTAGGTTGAACTTTTATTTTGTATGTTTAAGACCAAAGAAGAGCAAGCCATGGAGAAGGAGATGGCAAAGAGAAGCAAGCAAAAATCAAGAAGGGGAGAGGAAGAAGAAAGCTACGAAGAGTGAGAGGGAAAAATAAGAAGAGAACCACCAAAAGCCTTCTAATTTCCAACACCATCGTGGAAGACTACACAAAAGGAGGTTTTAATTAAATGAATGCTTTCATGGTGGCATGTTAGGCAAGTGACATGTGTCACTTGCCACATGTCACCATCTTGTAAAATCACTCACTTTTTTTTTCCAAAGTCAATTATAATTTCTAGCTCATCAAATTCCAATGGCTCCAATTACAATCCCAAAATAATATACCCAATATTTCAGTGCCATTGGACAGAAATTTTCACTACCGGAAACCAATCAGTCTGCCACTTGGTGATTTTTTCGGTCCAAAAATTTTTCAGAAAATTCCCAAAATTGCCCAAAAATGTAAAATACATAACAGTCCACTCCAAATAATTTTTCAAGCACGAATTCACATTTTTCCACAAAAAATTACATTTAGGCATATATACCGGGAAATGTCATGAATGCATGTACAGTCAGTTTCATGTGTAGATTTCACTATTCACGTGTAAGGATATGAATGAATATTTCAAAACAATCCTAAACACTCTTAGCCCTGTCCAAATTACTATTCTACCCTTCCCATCGGGGGTGGGATGTTACAAGCACAGTGAATACAATGATTCACAATCTCTTTGAATTCGCTAACTTTTTAAAATCTCTAACTTCTTCAGTCTTTGACTCCGACTCGTATTTATAGCCTTCGTCTTCAACTGCTTCTTGATAACCACTTCTTTCTTCTTGTTTCTTGATTTTTGAAGAAACAGTTATTCAGTTGAGTTCTATAACTAACTCAAACTGATTATACATCTGATGTGGTATCGGACCTTCGTCTTAGTTTTGTTTCTGCTTCGTCTTACTCTCTTTCGTCTCCTTTTCGACTTCGCTTCGTCTTAGTTTCTTGCATCTTACTTTCTGCTTCCGCTTCGTCTTATTTTCTCACGTCTTACTTTCCGCTTCGTCTTATTTTCTTGCGTCTTACTTTCCGCTTCCACTTTATCTTATTTTCTTGCATCTTACTTTCCGCTTCTGCTTCGTCTATTTTGACTTGTGTCTTAGTTTGACTTAAGCTTCATCTTACTTTGACTTCTGCTTCCGTCTCATTTTCTTTCGTCTCCGCGCTTTGTCTTACTTTCGGCTTCCGTTTTAGTTTCTTCTTGCGTCTTAGTTTCCTCGCATCGCAGCTTCGTCTTACTTTCTTCTATTATTATTATTTGGTCTTCATCAAAATTATTAATTGTAAAGCCATTTTGACTTAACACTCCGGTCACAACTGCCTTTATCTTTCATTCATTCATGTAATGTAATGCATTACTTTTTCATATTTTCATTCAATCATATGATTTGCTGAAAACGATTTAAAAGGGGGGTTGAATAGATCTTTTAAAACTTTTCGTGAAGTGCTACAAAAACAAAGAGTTAATACACACAAAACAAACAAACAAATTGTAATGTAAAAATGTAAAAGAGAAGGGAAGATAGGCAAACACAATATTTATAGAGGTTCGGTGCTAAGACCTACGTCCTCTACCTAAGCTCCCACTTAGGATTTTGGCAAATCTCTTTACTACACAATTTTTAGTTCAGTGTGAACTCTTCCAACTCAACTTGACTTCTGGCTCAAGCTACACCTTACAAACGATCTATTTTCAGGCACAAATCCTACCTCCTAAGTGATTTTCCCCTAATCACTCAACTCACAATAATCACAACTTTAGAAATGAAGTATTAAAGCTCAGTACAACTGAATATAATTGAATGTGCTAAGAGCAATTTTTGAGTGATGTGAAAGTAAATTTGAACTCTGGAAAGTATGCTTTGCTTTTGGACTTGTGTGTTCGATCTTTTGAAGTTCCGTAATTTATTTGTAGGCTTCAAGATGTTTCTAGACGTTGTAGAACTCTTCTAGTCGTTGTATAATGCTCTTAGCCGTTATATGAAGATTTTTGTTCCATTTGTAATCAATTGACTCAGTCAGATTATGTTCAGCTGCAATTGATAGTCGACTAGTCGGTGTGTAATAGTCGACTAGTACATTATAGTCAACTTGTCTTCAAAGAATCAATAGACTAGTACTAACGTTTTTTATAAACCTTTTTGCTCTGCTCTTCGAATAGTCGACTAATAGGCTAATAATCAACTAGTCTATTTAACCAACTGACAGGTATGTTATCAATAATAGACTTGCAACATGCTGGTCGACTTGTCTCAAGCTCCAACTAACAGATCTAATTATTAGTAGTCGACTTGCAACTTGATAGTCGACTAGTACTGGCTCCAATTGACAGATCTGATATAATCTTCAATCTTTGTTTGTTGAGATACTGATTTGAATTCTTCATCCATGATCTTAACACTGATTATTACAATCTTGATTTAAATTGCATCTGATTTGGATAGTCAACATGTGCCATCATTATTCAACAAGTGTACCACCATTTTAATCCAAATCCCTGAAATTATTTCTTAACCAATTCTATAAATTTTATTATTATCAAAACATAAAAGGATTTAATTTTGTCAACCTCCATTGGTCCAACAATTGCAAATTCACATTCAGATCATATTTATCATCGGATCTTAGTCCAACATTCAACATAATTGTTGAGCAACATTTATTTCATCATATTCACATACAAATAGCACTTCAATATCACATTCATGCATCAAATCTTGGACCTTCATTGTCCGACATGAACATAAGCAAATCACATTCATATTAATTATATTCACATTGCATAATAATCAAAACCATAGTCATTCAATGCAGAAATTGAAATCAGAACAAACAATAAAATGAGACCATTTAGGTCGACTCACAGTATGCTCCAGATTAGCAATTGCTTCCAAGATCTGGAAACATCTTAATGTGGACATTTATCCTGCACATCAAAATTATGCAATACACACATTGCACACATACATTAATAATTGCACAATTATAAGTATTCCTTTATGCACAAATATTTATATGGAATATGTACAATGCATGCTCAATGACAATCTCGAGTAACTTTTCAAATTTCACATCTTATGCACATTCTCATCTTTAGCATTATTTGCCTTCATAATAATCAATTCTCATTCACCTTTACTAGATACTCATTACTCAACTCCTTTGAATCACAATTGCAATCATATGAACCTTTTCATTTCCATTATACACATGTTTTTGATGTTTAATACCAACAATTCATTCACTAATGTTATTATAACATTATATAATCATACAATATCAAAATCCTCATTCTTTCCTATATTAGCTCCAAAATTCCAAACCTTCGGGTCAATTTTCCATTATCATTCTGATCAGGTAAATGAAGTAATTTGATAACACTTTATTCTAAGAAAATGTTCCTCATTGCCTTAAGTTTCTAATGACACCAAAATCATTTAATTTGGTTTGGTAATCTAAAAGTTATACCCCAAATATTTTCGGACTATTCTTATACTAAAACAGTGCCTTGTACTCAACTTCCATCCAGAAATTGAAATTCTTAGAGACTGAATTAAAACTAAATTTCTTAAGAAAAGTTATATCCTATGTCTCTAGTTTACTCCAACAAAAATTATTCCATTTGGATAACTGCAGAGCAAGATATGGTCAAAATACCGATGCATGTTTAAGCTGTACAGGGAAAGTTGGCCGTGGTGAACTTTTCGAGAGACAAAAATTCCTCATGAATTCCTAGAAGTAGGCCGCGGCAAACTCAAGAGTTGGTCGTGGCAAACTTTTCCAGAGAGGAAATCCTTCAAGTTGGTCGAGGCGAACTTTTATAGAAGCATTCGCAATGAACATGTTATTGCTACATTCTTCAGCTTTTAACTTCCAACATTTCACCTATAACCTATCTTGTACCTAAACCATCTTTTCTACTTCGTTTCCTCTTCATTCTCAACTTCATTTCATCTCAATATCATTCATAAAAAAATTATAGTCCATGATTGATCATGAACACTAATAACAGAACATACACATATATACACATTCATCATCAACTTACTACGCATATTCAACTCCTCTATCATGATCATTTACCACTAACTATCATCATATATGCTTTTATTTCGACAAACCATGAAGAAAAAAGTGTAACTTACTTGATTTACGCAAAGCTTCTTTAAGAGTCTCCAAGAAACCTTAGCCTCCCACATCAAACGATCCTCATCTTGCCAAAGTAGAATAAGTGGGTTTTTCATCACCAAAGTGAAGGCAAGTAATTATTTGGAGTGGCTAGATGAAGGGAAGTTAGCAAAGTTCAACGTTGATGCTTGGGTTGGAAGAATATCATGAGTGAGAGAAGAAGAGAAGAAGAAAAGAAAAGAAGAAGAAAACAAGTAGTAGGGAAAATGAAAGACTAATATGAAAGATGGTCTTTCATATAGGTGTCGTGAATGACAAATAAAAGACCACAAATTGGTCTTAATTTAGGTAAAACATTAGTAAGTGATGAGTGGTAGTGACACTTGTCACTTTCCTATAGTCCCATTATGGTCTTTTAATCTACTAGTCCAATTGACTCCAATTTTCAATCCAATTTTCTCCCAAATTTTTAATGACACTTGTCATTAAATCCCAATGTCATTCATAAAAATTTTCACTACCATTTGACTCTTATTTCTACTACTATTCATTAATTGTTCTGCCACTTGGTATTTATCCTAGTCCAAAAATTACCCAAATTTTCATAAATTTTCCTAAAATTCTTCAAAAATTCAAAATCACTAAACACACATTCCAATTAAATTTTCAATACACATAAACCACAATTCTCAATAAAAATCACATTTCACATAAAGTAATCAATTATACCTGGAATGTTAATGAATGCACGTACAGTCATTTTAATGTGTGCAATAATCAAATTCACATGTGTGTATGCTAACATTATGCATGAGCATGAGATGCATTTTCCTAATCTCTCATTGATGTTTTCTCAATTACAGAAATCTAGGGTTCTAACCCTTAGTGTGGGAATGGGATATTACACATATGATTTAGGATACGGTCATACCTTAGAACACATTTTTCTTTTGAAATAATACAGCTTAAAATATGAGAAACAATTAAATTGTGTTAAATATTGAAACAAAAAAAAAGTTTACACAAACATATTTATACACTTGTATCTCTATTTACAGTTTCAGCAGAAGTAAATAGTATGGCTAAGCTCCTATTCTTCATTAAATTTGCAAAAAACAACATTTATATAGACTTGGAAGGAAGAATGATTTTCATGTTTTAAGGAAATGCATTAACTTAAATACTTCTCATTGATGTATTTCCTAAAAACATCAATTCTAAATCTAGATAAAACAATTTATCTCTTAACAAAGCTTTAGTCATGATATTAGTCACTTTTTTTTAGAAAAGCAATGTTTAAACTTTACTTTTCCCTCTTTTTCGACTTCTCTTATAGTATGAAACTTGACTTTAATATGCTTTGTTCTCTCATGCTGAATGAGATTCTTTACAATGGCTATAACACTTCAGTTTTCAATGTAAAGAGAAGTAGCTTTCTTATGTTTCAACTCAAGATTATCCACTAATTTTCTCAGCCATGTACAATGGTTTGAAGCACTAACATTTGCAACGTACTCTATTTCAAATGAGGATTGAAAGACAATTTCTTATTTTTTATGCCATATAAACACTTTACTATTAAAAGAAATAAGATAACCATAAGCACTAATAGCATTATCAATAGAACCAATTCAATCATTGCAAATATTCCTTACGAATTTTGTGCTTTCTTCCTTCTTGAAGATTAATCCAAAATCTAATGTTTCCTTTACATATCTTAGGACTCTTATAGCGACGAGCTGGATTTTACCTAGCTCATAAATGAATCATGATAACAAACTGGTTACATTATGACCTTAAAGCTGTTAAATATAAAAAAACTTACAATCATATTTTTATAAAATATTGCATCAACCTCATCCTCACCATCTTATTTTGATAGTTTCAAGTTCACAAAAAGAGGATATGCTACTAGCTTAACTTCTTCTATATTGAACTTCTTGAGAATAAACTTTCCATTTGTTAATTAACTAATAAAAATAAAATCTTTAGCTTGTTCAAGCTCCATGTATAAAAAGTAATGTATTTTTCCAAGATCAAACATCTTAAATTCAACTTCAAGCTTTTGTTTGAATAAAGCCATGCATTCTTCATCATCTTCTGAGATCAACAAATCATCAATATATAAAGACACAATCATCTTTATTAATTTGTTGTAAGTAGCTTCATTTTCACTTCTTTGAAGCCTTGGCTTAAGAAGATATTCATTCATAATGTTGTACCAAGCTCTAGGTGTTTGTTTTAACCCATCAAGAGCTTTGTGTAAGAGGTATACCCCATCTTCTTTACTAATTTAAGTGAAGCCCTCATATTACTCAACATATATAGTTTCTTTGATGATGCCATTAAAAAAATGCTAACTTGATATTAAGAGAATACAATTTTCATGTTTAATAGTCAACGTAACCACAAATCTGATGGTTGCATTCCTTCTTACTAGTCTAAAAATTTTTAACTAGTCAATTTCATGTCGTTGGAGATAACCTTTCATAACTAACTTTGCTTTAAGCTTATTAATTGATCCATCAAGAATAAACTTAGTTTTAAAGACCCATCTAATTCTAAGAACCATCTAATTAGATGATATTTTCAATAAAACCCATGTTTTATTCTTATGTATAATGGAAATTTCCTCTTTCATAGAAGCAACCAATTCGTTATTAGTTGTTGCCTTATTGAACATAATTAGTTCAACATCTACTAATTGTGCTTATTCATAAATTTGAATAAGGATTCTTGTTTTCCTGATTGAAATCTTAATGTTAAACTCATCTTGACTCTCTTCTAGAATTTCTTTCTCATCATGAACTGGTAAAGAGTCATCTTCATAATCTTAATAATCATTTTTTAACATCTTTTTCAAATTTGGTTTTATAACTTCATCAATTATAATATCTTCGCTCACTTGAATCTTCTTTATTGTAAGATTGAAGACTATGAGTCTTTCTTATGTTATTATATCCTAGAAATATACCAAATTCACTCTAATTAGCAAGCTTTCTCTTTTTGACCTTTAGAATATAAAGATAACATAAACATCCAAACACTTTTAGATTTTAAACAAAAGGTAATTTACCAAACCATCTCTAATATGGTGTTCTACCTTATAATACCTTGGTGGCTAATATGTTTAGCAAATAAATTTTATTGAGTATTATAGATAATGATTTAAAAAGTGGTATTAATTACTTTAAAGGTTGATCCTATTAAAAACTTAAGTTATTTTTATATAATTTTTTATACAAAAAATTGCAGTATCATAATGCTTTCTTACATTCACATAAGCCGAAAGAGAGGAAGCGAACAACTAACTATTTTCTATTTCATATCTTATTTGTTTAATATAAAGGATAAAATGAAAATAAGAAAAATAACATGTAAAAATATGAATAAGACTTAGAAAATGGAGATATAAGTAAAAGAAAAAGATATAGTTACTGTTATAGGAGGATTAACCTATCTTAAGTTACAAACATTATAATTAACCTCACAAAAAACATGTTTGCAAAATTGTTAATCATGCACATGACTTGGGCATCTGATAAGATGCATGATTCTTTTGAAATAACATAGATTAGAATATGAGAAATAATCAAACCATGTAAATGTTGAGATAAAAAAAGATTACATGAGTGTTAAACACGAACATGTTTGTAAACACATATTTGTTTAAAATTTCAATAAGAGTACACAAAATGTTAGAATCTATGTTCTTCATCAAACTTACAAAAAGCAACATTCAAATGGACTTAAGAGGGATGAATGATTTTTATACATTGACTGCAATGCTCCTTCTTAATGTACTTCATAAAAATACCAAGTCTACATCTCATATTGTTTAATTTATCTCTTGGGAAAGCTTTAATAAATGATATTAGTCACTTGCTTCTTAGAATAACAATGTTTAAGCTTTACTTCTCTCCTTATTCTGCTTCTCTTGTATAGTGAAACTTGACTTTAATATGCTTTGTTTTCTCATATTGAATGAGATCCTTTACAGTGGCTATAACACACGTATTATCAATGTAAAGAGAAGTAACTTCCTTTTGCTTTAATTCAAGATCATGAAATAATTTGCTCAGCCATATATAATCATTTGAAGCATTAACAATTCTAATTACTCTAGTCCAGCTGAGGATTAAGCAATAATTTCTTACTTTTATGAATGATGAACGCCTTATTATCAAAAGAAATGACATAGACAAAAGTGCTCATAGGATCATAAATAGAACCAGCCCAATCATTATCAATATTCCTCACCAATTTGATGTTCTCTTCCTTTTTGAAGATTAATCCAAAATTTGATGTTCCCCTTTTATATCTTAGGACTTTTTTTGTTGCAGCGAGCTGAATTTTACTTATTTTTTGCATAAATTTTGATAATAATTTGGTTGCAATTTGGTCTTGAAACTATCAAATACAAAAACTTTCAATCAAAATTATATTCAATATTGCATTAACATTTGATAGTTTTAAGTTCCGAACAAGAGCACATGTTGTACTTAAGAATACATTACATTTGTTGATTGACCAATAAAAATAAAATCTTTAGATTGTTGAATATCCATTCCTAAAAAGTAATACACTTTTCTAAACATACACTTTATCATTTCCAGAGATTTACAAATCATCAATATACAAAGATACAATTAATTTAATTAATTTGTTATTAGTAGCTTTGTTGTCACTTCATTGAAGCCTTTAGTTAACAAGATAATAATCAATCTTATTGTACTAAGCTCTAGGGGTTGGTTTTAAGCCATCAATATATATATACCCTATTTTCACTACTAATTTCAGTGACGCCCTTAGTTTCTCAATGTATATAATTTTCTTAAAGATGCTATTCAAGGATGCTAACTTGACATCAAGGTCATAAAATTTTTACTCGTGTTTAACAATCAATGCAATAAAAATATGACGGTTTCATACCTTACTACTTGGGACAAAGTTTTAAATTAGTTAATTTTATGTTGTTAGAGATAACCTTTACAACTAACCTTGTCTTAAGCTTTTTAATTGATCTATTAAGAATAACATTAGTTCTCTAGACCCATTTGACTTTAAGAACATTCTGATTAGATGTTCTTTCCACTAAAAACAATGTTTCATTCTTATTTATCATGGAAATTTCCTCCTCTATAGATGTAACCCATCCCTTTTTGGTTGTTGCCTTATTGAATATAGTTAGTTCAACATCTACTAAGTATGTTCATTTATAAATTTCAATAAGTTCTTATTACCTTAATTGAAATTTCATGTCAAGTTTATCTAAAACTTCTTCATCTTCATGAAGTGGTAAAGAGTCACCTCTATAATCTTAAGTATCACCATTCAACGACTTTTGTTAATTTGATTTTGATTTATCAATTACAATATCTTGGCTCATTTGGATATTCTTTAGTGTAACATTGAAGACTATAAGTTTTGCTTGTGCTAATATGCCCTAAGAACATATCAAGTTTATTATTATTATCAAGCTTTCTTTTTTTGACTTTTGGAACATGAAGGTAACATTAACTATGAAACACTTTTAGATTTTCAACATAAAATAATTTATTAAACTATCTAATATGGTGTTCTACCTTTGAGTGTTTTACTGGGTACAATATACAACCAATATATAAAGGAATTTACTCCTTCAATAAAAAAACTCAAGTATTACTTTTTCAACTATTATGCTCCTTTGTCAATTTCATGAAGATTTTAATATTCATCTCTATTACTCCATTTTGTTAAGGAGTATATAAGGTTATCAATTTATGAGTGATTTCTACTCTAGAATAATAAGCTTTAAACTCCTTGGAGACATATTATGGAATATTATCTGTTGGATCACATTCCCGAAGCCCAACCATGATGTTGTGTTAGCCCCAATTTTTTTTTTATGTCATTGAGCATGATTAAAGGAAATAAAAGCATTAATGGAAAATCAAGATGACATTGATTAAATATGATAGCATTAATAAGTTAGGTGGCATG
>JANIHZ010000002.1:9548546-9567108 GCA_027478365.1 Erythroxylum rufum
TAACATTTTCCAACTTTTAACTTTCAACCTTTCACATATAATAGTTCTAACTTCCAAGAACAATTTGGGATCCAACATTATCGTACCCTAATTACTTAAGTGAAAGGCTTATTTCTTTTTCTAGTCTTTCTTTCACTTTTTGGAATTTAATAAGCACTTTAACCTTTATTTCAAGAATGCAATCCACCTATATCTGCTATAGGAACATATAATAACATGAAGAATCTACTCCTATTTAGTGAAACCTCAATCATAGGTTAACATACATCAGAGTGAAGTAGTTCCAACCTTTCCTTAGCTTTCTAAGAGGTGTGTAAAAGAAAATATTGTTTGTTTACTGAGCTAATATGGTTGAACAATTTCTTAAGTTTTAATCACTTTGGAAAGATCTTGCATAACATCATTGTCATTAATAATTTTTAATGCATCAAAACTGACAAGTCCCATCATGTTGTATCATATTACTAATTTATTAACATAGGAAAATTAGGCAACATATATAGAAGTATTATCTTCAAAAGACTTTTCTTAACATTCTAATCAACAACAAAAAAAATTGCTCTTCATGCAAATTCTCATCAATTTAAGCTCCTTTAGTATCAATTATCATACATTCACCATTAGCAAAGTTCATTCCTATTCTTTGTTAATCAATTGACCAACACTCAACATATTTTGATCAAGTTTGGGAACTAGAAGTACATTAGTTATTAATTTTAAACCTTTTAAAGTATGCGCAGAAACTGATCTTCTTCTTTTAAAGTATACATCAATTACTATTGTCATATCTTCCTTTTCTTGGATGATTTTATTAATGACCTTAAAATGACACTTATTATTATAAGCCATATGACGTGCACTCAAAATCAACAAGCTATGAATAATTGATAATGCAAACAATTAAGGCAACAATTGTAAAAAGAGTTTCTTCAACTTCTTATCATCTTTCTCTATTACCTTTGCTTATTGTTTTATCTCTTTTCTACTGCTCTTACGTACCTTTTCAATGTGCCTTATCTAATTGCAAACCATGCACTTCACATTGGGACTAAACCAATACTAGTTAGGAGGTGCAATGGAGATAAGGTGAAACTTGCCTTCTTTTTGCCCTCCAGCCTGACCTCCTTTCTTTCTTTAATTATTCTTCTTTTCATCCTTCTTGTTTCCTTCACTCTTACAAATGTCAGCTTAGTTATGCCTTAAATTTACCTTGAGGCTCCTTCAAAAATACTCTTCTTGCCTTAGCTCTTTTCTTTTAAACTTTTGAGCTTGAAGAGAGCTTATCAATTCCATCAAATTAATTTGAATCATATCTTTAAACTTCTTTAAGGATAAAATTTTAGTCTTAAACTTCTTAAAAAATGTTGACGAGGACTTTGCCAACAATTCTCTTGTCTTTCAAGACTTCTCCAAGTAATTATTTACTACTTTTATAAGTCTTTTACCATATTATTTAATGGTTAAGAACCACTTATTCTTAATAACTCAAATTCTCTCCATAAATTTATAACTTAAAGTTGCCTTGTCCATCTCCTCTTTGATCTTGTCTTAAACCTCCTTATCAGTCTTTAATGTCATGATTCTAATAAAGAATGCTTCTAAAAATGAAGCATGTATAGTTGCCAAGGCTTTCTACCTCTTAACTTTCCCTTTGTTGTGATTCTTCAGTTAATTTATTATTGGATTATGGGAAGTTGAGGTGCAACAACCTTGTCTCTAACTACATTTCATAAACTAAAGGCTCTCAAGTGCACCTTTATCTTGATAGCATATACTACATAATTTTCTCTATTAAATAATATAGATGTTGATGTATAGAAGCTAACTAATAAAGCCATTTTAACAATATAAATATGAAGGGTTTTAGTTTTCTATGAAGCAAGAAGGAGCATTTTCACTTGTTTTTACTCAGACACTTAAGATCTTTTAAAGATCTGAAACTATGTCAAATTTTTTGTAGTATCGTAACATTTTCTTCTTTTAAAGATCTGAAACTATGTCAAATTTTTCGTATTATCGTAACATTTTTCTTACTAACACTCACCCAAGTTATAATAGGAAAAGTGATCAACAAGTTATTTTCCATTTCAATGCTTATATGGTTAAATACAAAAGATAATATGAAAAACAAGTGAAAAAGCATGTTAAGATCGTAAAAAAAACTTAGATATGAGTAAAAGAAAAGGATCTAGCCACTATCATGAGATAATTAACATGTCATAAGGTTCAAGCATCATAACTAACCTCACAAAGAAATATATCTCTGAAATGTTATCAATCATGCACACGATGTAGGACGTGACCGTGTGTCAAGGCATGTTCTTCTACAAAGAAATATATCTCTGAAATGTTATCAATCATGCACAAGATGTAGGACGCGACCGTGTGTCAAGGCATGCTCTTCTTTTGAGTAACATGATTAGAATATATAAAGCAATCAAAGTGTATCAAATGTTAAGATATACAATGAAGGTTACATGATTTGTGACATAAGCGTATCTCACACCGTATTTCTCTTATATGACTTTTAAAATAGGCATGTTTGTACTTATGTATTGATCTGAAATTTGAACAACAATATAATATACATATTATAATATAACCGTGTTAGAGCCCATATTCTTCATTAAACTTACACAAAACAACATTCAAATGAACTTAAAAAATTAACAACTTTTATGTTTAAAAGGAATGCATCCACTCCAACAATTTCTATTATTAGAGAAAGCAAATTCGTATATCTACTAAGAAAGTATTAATCATGAAATAATTTTTTGACTAGAATTACACCCGTTGGTTTGATCTGGTTTGATCATTCTTTAATAGAGCGTCATTGTGCTTTGAAGTTTAAAAAAAAAACAGTTTATTGTTACTTAGTTTGGAATTCTGAACTAATATCTAATATTGATTTCATTCTATTGCGTTCTTGATACCTTTCTCTTTGGCCTTTTCTTTTGGTAACATCTATTTGTTTTGATGAGTTGTTTAAGATATCATATGCTGGTGTTTGGTGGGTGATAACTTGTTAATTAGATATAATATAAGTGATTATTATGAGATATCATTAACTGGATCCTTAAAATTTTTTCAAATTTCTCTTCAATGTTTCCAAGTAAATGAGGATTGTTTATTGAAATAATTCTTCCAATTCATATTATGGATCATTTACTTTTTAGTTTCTTCACTGTCTTTAATATGTGAAACAATGTGTTTTTTTACTTATTTAATTTTACTTTATTTTTCAGATAAGAAACAAGACAAGTTTTCTGGTGTATAGGAAGAGGAAAACCATTTGGCTTTACTCAGCAGCTTTAGCACATATGGAAGAGAAAAGCTGCCAGCTGGCATGAAATGCGTGGCCATGAAGTCGAAAGTACATAGTAAGATTTCCATTATGCATGAAAACTTTCATCTCAACCCCATTGAATGAGAGTTTTGTGTATGTCTTGGTGAATTTAAGATGTTTCATGTTTTAGAGATGGACCTATTGCTTTGTACCACTGTTTCCATATTCGGAGCAAGCGTGGGATATGAGAAGAGGATGTTTAATTTCCGTACAATTGAATATTTCGCATGGGGATACCAATTAAGAAAACCTGATCAGTTTTTAGATCTGATATTGAACCTAAAACGTCCAAGTACACAATTATTAGCAAATAAACAAAAAAGCACACACAGATTATAGAGAAGACTTAAACAAGCACATATAAACTCTTGAAGTTGAAGCCTTTGGTTTTACTCCGCGCCCTTTGCTGGATATTAAGTTAGAACAGACTTCTTTTTAGAGTAAGATGTAGTACCAAAATTTATGACATCAAATTGATGAGTATGAATTTCGATCCATGTATGGAACCTATTTTTTGTTGGTTATGATTTGTTATTAATATAGTGCTAAGTTATGTCTGAATTCAAAATTAAATTTAATTACGTTTAAATATTTAAAATTAAGTTTAATTTTGATCAAATTTAATTTAACCCGTTAATTTTGAATGACCTTAATCTAAAATTGTTTCATTTGTCAAAACTTATCAAATTTCAAATAATTTATCAAATTTAACATTTATTAAATAAGACTTAATTGGTTGAATAAGTATTTTCTAATTTATCATATTTATTCAAACTGTTTAAACCTAGACTGTAAGTGTTAACATCAAAATCGAAACTGATTGCTAAGTTATAGTTCCAGAAGCACCAACTTCAACCTTAAGTTACTCTGTTCTTCTTCTCTCTCCGGTTGGTGCTAGCTTAGCTAGACTTGCTTGTTGAAACGTGAATGATGGTCACAACTTGATTGCTTCGTTGCTTTGGTTGAGCAAAGCTTCTTTCCAGATATTGGAAGGGAAGTTAAAAAGTGGAACATGGGTTGTCACTTGTCAGCGCTTCTGTACTGAGCCAAATTTCTGTAAGTGTCTAATTAGCCTATTATGTTCTTATCGGATAATATAACTTAATCGTGATATGTATGTGGATTGCTAACATTATGAAGTGTATAAGTACAAGTGACATGAACTCGGAATGCCTTGTTGAAGTCGATCTCCGCCGGTGAGAACTTGCCAATCATATGCTTCCTCCTCAAGTTTGGGAGGCTTCAGGGTGCTTTCATTTTGCGTAAAATGCACGTGTTCCATTTCCACATTCTCTACGCCTCTCTTTCTTTCACTTTGATCCTTTGCCCAACACTGAATTTCATGTGCTACACTCCCCACTATGGCTTATTTTCATTACTACTGTCTTTTGTTATTCTTTAAGTCAAAGAAATGGATAAAGATATGAGACAGTGTGTATCTCTGAAAATGTTGAGCCATGCAAATCACTGTCGATTATTTAACAATTCCTACAAGATCTTCTCTTTATCTTTTCAAGTGATATGTTCCATTTTGTAACCTTTCTCTTTCTGCCGACTAGCCTATGGCTCAATATTTGACCGAGAGGCCATGCTTAATATGTAAAAAATTTTAAGCCAACCCAACAAAAATGGGATTCGATCCATACTTTTGGTTTGATTAGATTATCTTATAAGGACATTCTGCTTTGAATATGAAGTGTGTGACCATCCATTCACTATCAACCAAATACCCCACTTTTGGCATTATTACTGGCTACCATAAGAATCCAAATACTTTTTCTTTCTCTGTTTTTTGCTTTCTTTCTGGCCTTCTGAATTGGTAGGAACTTCGCGTGTGATTTATTGCTCAGAAAGTGGGAATGCATATATAATGGTGACCTCTATCTGGGATTCAGTGTGGTTATTATAAATTGCTTCTGCAAATAAGTTCAACAGTAAACCCAGTAATATTAATTAAAGCAGATGGATTAACTTCATTAATCCTCAACCTAGAGCCTATACATTACAGGTGAAGATTTAGACGTTTAACTAACTGGATAGAAGTGGGCAGCACCTGATAATATAATCTCATTACCTATTTGCCAAGCAATAAGGTAGCGTTAATGGTTCAGCATTTTTAGCATCTATTGGCACGTCCAACTTGTCTACTCAAATTGGAAAGAAATTTCCTTGATCAATTAAATCATAGTCCATACAGTACGCATGCAGGTCTGGCATTGAACAAACTCGCGCGGATGTTAAAGGCCACTGTTAATTTACCCTCTAATCAGCTCCAATTGGCAAGTCATTTTGAGTGAGGGAGACCTATTAACCCTTTTTATCATCTCTACCCCGTTAATTAGGTGCATGACCTAGTAGCTCGCAGCCTCATTTGTCCAAATCTTCGAATGTGGAATGTATAGAAACCATTTGACATAACAAATAAACGTGACGGAGGTCATATTCGATTATATGTTTAGAACTTTTCAAAAGAGGAAGTACAAACATTAATAAAGAGAGAACATTATATAAATCTTGTTTAATACGTGAGAAAATTATGTAAAATATGATTATTTATATGGTAGTGAATACTGAATACAAACCTTCATGAAAATTCTAAATTAATAATAAAAGTATGAAAATACCCTTAAATAAGAGAGAAAATACTCAAAAGGACAAAACAATCCTGAATCAAGTAAAAATAATAGATATTTAACTTTGAAAACGGACATAACGTAACAAGACAATGGATACGTAGAAAGGTTTATGAAGAACATATATTGACAAGTAATAAGCCTTAAAACATTGCTTAAATCGAAAGTTACGGTTTAAAATTTACACTTTCATTTAATACTTACGGACCTTTTGATTTGATTTTGACGCTCGGGGGCGTTGTACATCTGCAATTCTAAATTTGATCTTCCTGGACACTGTTTATTACTTAGTTAAAACTTAAAACGGAAAGATGGAGATTCTCTTTTGGCCGGTGAGAAGAGTAAAGTAGATGAATTAGAGTAGGTGAAAAGAATGCAAATCAGCTGGGCACGACATGACTTGTAATGTAAAAGCATTATTTTCACTTTAATTACATCAACTAATTTACAAAAGCATCGTTTGACTTGGTTCAAGTTTCTGCCAACCTGTACTGTCTACTTATTAGGTCAAATGCCCCTCTGTCCTTCCAAGAAAGAACTTTTAAATCAACCAACTTGTAAGTCTTCCATGCTTCGGATTCTCCCATAAAACCTAAAAAACTATAAATCTCTTACAAATGGAGTATCATATTGTGAGAATACTTAAAGAAACAAATTATATAAAATTTAAACTTAATTAAACACTACACGGTATCCCCCGTGGCCCGTCAAAGAACGAGTATTATTAACAAGTTTCCAAGCAATAGAACTTAGTCAAATTCTACAACTGCCGTCTAAGGCAGGGATGTTTAGGAAAAGTAAAAGTCGGTAAGGGTGGGTTTATAAGCCGGCACCGACTGGCAGGGTCTACGTGGAGGAATGGGCATAGAGTCCTCTTTCTTCAGGTCTCTTTGCATGGCGACTTTGACACTACTTATTCCTGACACCTAATGTGACAATAAGTAAGCTCAAGAGAATTGAAAGAGAATCGGTCATGAAAAACCACAAAGTCATTATTTCATATGGCCCATTTGCCAAAAAAGCAGTTTGGTTGCCGTCTCAAATACCAAAGATTATTGATGGCAAACTTGTTAAGTATTTATTGTCAAGTTAATAAAAATAGTGTATAATTAGCAATAATTTTTTTCAATTAACTTAATGTTTATATGTTAACAATATATAATAATATATAAGTTTATATTTTAAATAAATTATTTAATGTGAAGTAATTCACATTTCTCCATTAATTTTAAACTCAAATCATCGATTTGATCACAAATAGTTCGGGTTTGACATTTAGAATTTAGGGTTCATGTGTTTATATATGTGCGATGTCGACTTTTGTTTTTCGATTAAAAGTAGACAGCAACATAAAAAAACTCGAAGTTTTGAGGGTATTTAGTTACAGGACTAACAACAAAGAACAAATCAAAACGCAGAGTAGAGGAGCCTTAAGTGATACATGTGAGAGACATATGAAGCTTACTTTGAGCTGGATATTTCTTTGGCGGTAAAGGCATGAAAGACACAACTGCTACTTATGGTTTATAAAAAACTGAAATCAACATCAGTTTAAGATACATACAACTTGCTCATTGTAATCAAAATCTGAGTGAATTTCATGAGAAGAAATTAGGAGTAAGAGAGTTGCTAGAGTACTTACTTAGGAGTACTGAAACTCTTGCAAGTGTTGAAAAGCACCCCGCCTCTTGTTACTCTTTCTTTTCGTTGAAATTAGTAAAACCACCTACGTGAGGTCCTTGGATGTAGATAGCAATTAAGCTATCGAACCAAGTAAAAAATTGTCATGTGCTTTTTACTTTTCTGCAAACACCGTAATCCTGCAAAAGTCAACTCATCTTTTATCAGTCTCGTAAGAAAGAAGATAACATAAATAGAAGGCAAATCCTAACATAAGTGGTATCAGAGCCAATCCTCAGTATTCTGGGTAACTCTTTGGTTATTCAAGCAATCAAGGCTCATCAAGAAAGTGTAAGAACAATCATACAAGTAAGCCTAAACCTTTGTATCTTATCTCTGATATACTTTTGCAATCAAGAAACCATTAAGAATCTTTTTCTGTCATCTTTTAACTACGTAATAAAATGGTGGGAAAAGAAATGGATATTTTTATTGGTAAAGAAGATTTTACAATATGCAACTTCAAATGCAAGCTTTACTTGAATCCTATGATTGTTATAACGCCATTGAAGAACAATATGACGTAGAAACAGATCCTGTGCAAGAAACTTAAAATGCAAAGGCTTGCACATTGCAAGTTAATGCTTCATTTATCACCTATTATGATAAGGAAAGTGCAGAATTGCAATACTGCAAAGAAACTATGGATGAAACTTGATAAACTGTATGCTAAAAGGTGTCTGCCTAACAATATGACTCTTTTGTATAACCTGGCCAATTATAAAATGAACACTACTGTAACCCTTGATGACAATCTAGATTATTTCTTTAAATTGGTGCAAGACTTAAAAGCTACAGGTGAAAACATATCTGAAGATCACCAAATTGTGGTTATTCTAGAGGCCTTACCATCATATTTCAATGCCTTCAAGAAGGTGATTAAGCATGTCAGCGGAGAATCACTCACTGTCAAGAGGGTATTGGATTCACTAATGGAGGAAATTGTGAACAATAATCCATTCAAGAAGGAACCAAAAGTCATGTTCATTGATAATAAACAAGATAAGAAGCCTCAGAAAAGAAACAGTAAGAAAGGAAATCGGTAGAAAGGGAATGGCAGGGATAAGCAAACTAAAGAACGTGAAGAAAAGAAGAAAAAGACTAAAGGTAAGAAGTGCTACTACTGTGACAAGGAGAGGCACTTTGCCAGAGACTGCAGGAAGAAGAAAAGGGATAAGGCTGCACAAAGTGGAAATGCTGGCAATGTGGAGAAACCTAAAGAATCTAGTGGTGATGAATTGCTTGCGAAAGAGAGTGAAGATATCAACAGAGAATAGATCTTTGACTATGGCTGCACTATGCATGTCACTCCTCACAGAGACTGGTTTACCACTTTTGAACCAGTTACTGCTAAAGTAAAGATGGCAGACTCTGGACAGCAACAGGTTGAAGGTATTGAGAATGTTTCTATCAATATATTTAATAGGAAAAGAAAATCCTTAACCAATGTCAGAGTAAGGAGAAATCTCATCTCTGAAAGTATGTTTGATAAACAACGTTTTTAGATAAGATTTAAGGATGGACTTAAAAAAATTCTAAAGGATGAAAGAGTGATCATAAGGGGAGTTAAAAAAGGAGGGCTTTACTATATGATAGGCACTACTAAAGTGAACCTAACTACTGGAAATAGAGAGCTAGATTCAACTAAGCTATGACACTTAAGGTTGGGATATGCAGGGAACAAGAGATTGATGCACCTTTCTAAACAAGGGTTGATTTATGAAAAAGACATAAAGAAGATGGAATTTTGTGAATCTTGTGTACTAAGAAAGCACCACAACCAATTTTCATAAAGGAGCTAAGAGAGCTAAAGAGATCATAGAGTATGCCCATAGTGATCTCTGGGGTCAGCACAAGTGCCCACTGCAGGAGGAAATAAATATTTTATATCCATAATAGATGAAAAATCTAGGACATGCTGGGTCTATCCCATGAAAAGGAAAGATGAAGCATTGAAATTTTTCATTAAGTGACATACACTCGTGGAGAATCAAAAAAGGAAGAAGTTAACGTGCCTAAGAATTAATAATGGCCTTGAATACTGCAATAAAGAATTCAAAGATTACTGCAACAGGAAAGGTATTCAGAGGGATAAGATTGTCAAAACAACACCTCGGTAGAATGGTGTAGCTGAGAGGCTCAACAAGACACTCCTAGAAAAGACTATATGCATATTGTTGTCTTCAGGGTGTTCATAATCACTGTGAGGTGAAGCTATCAAGATTGTTGCTTATATAGTAAACAGATTGCCTACATCAGCTAATGATTACAAAACACCTCAGGAAATCTAGAATGGGAAGAAGCCTAGCTTGGCTCAAGTAAGAATCTTTGGTTGTACTGCTTATGCACACCAAAAGGAAGGGAAATTGGAACCTATAGTAGCTAAAGGAGTGTTCTTAGGCTATCTAGAAGGAGTTAAAGGCTACAAAATCCTAATGCTTCAACAGGGAGGTTTTTAAATTGTTATTAGTAGAGATGTAATATTTAAGGAATATGACTTTCCTTTGTTGTGTAGGAATCTTGTAGATACTGACCTACAAAAGGAAATTCAAGAACAACTGGGATCATTAAGCACTTCGGTTCCTTTCTATATGCCACCAGCAACTGAAGCAGAAAAAGATGGCACACAATATCATGATAAGGAGCCTGTACAATGCTCAACCCACCATGAACAAGAAATTAAAGAAACAGAAGGTGAAAGTAAGGATGGAACTTCACAACCAGTTGTAGATAGTACTAATGGTTCTCTACTCGATTATCAACTCACTAGAGATAGACAACTAAGACAAAGGATACCTAATAGGAGGTACTATGACTCTAACTTAGTGGAAAATGCTTGTTTTGTTGCAGAATCTATTGATTGCAGGGTGCCAGAAACCTATAAAGAAGCTATGAGCAGAAAGGATGTTGAACAGTGGAAATTGGCTAGCAAGAATGAATACTCTTCTTTAATGAAGAATATGACTTGGGTGCTAGTGCCCAAGCCACTTAAAGCAAAGTTGATCGAAAAGAGATGGTTGATTAAGCTTAAAGAAGGAGTCACAGAGATAAAACCTAAGATATACAAGGTCAGGATTGTAGCTAAAGAATACAGACAGAAAAAGAGAGTCGACTACAAGGAGATTTTCTCACCTGTTGTGAAATTCAAGACTATAAGGCTCATCCTAGTGCTAGCAACTATCTACTGGGAAATCCATCAAATGGATGTTAAAACAGCCTTGCTATATGGAAAGCTTGAGGAAACTATCTATATGAAGCAACCAGTCAGTTTTGTAGATAAAGATAAGCCTGATCATGTCTGCATACTTTTTCACATTAGCAGGCAATTCAATCAGTTGGAAACTTTAATAATAGTCAGTAATATCACTATCAACGAAAGAGGCAGAATATTATGTAATCACAGAAGGCGTAAAAGAGCTAACATGGTTGATAGGCATCCTAAAGGAAATTAAAATTAACCTAGCAACGTCAACAGTCTATACAGATAGTCAAAGCGCATTTTACCTCAGTAAGGATCCTGTCCTGCATGAGCGATCCAAGCACATCGACGTGAGGCTTCACTTCGTCAGAGACAGAATCACTCAGGATCTCTTCACTCTGGAGAAGATAGCTGGTGACCTAAATTCTTCAGACATTGGAACGAAGATTGTTACAACAAGGAAATTCACTTTCTGCAGAGATTATCTACAGATCAGTGAAGCCTCTTGAAGATAATAATCATCGAAGGTCCTAACACATGGTCTCACGAATAAGGTGTCTAATAGGGTTTGCTCTCTTAAATCTCTTACAAATCGAAGAACTGCGTCAAAAATTAATGGAGAAGGAGGGAATAAATGTGAAGTAATTCACGTTTCTCCATCAATTTTCAACACAAATCATCGATTTGATTACAAATGGTTTGAGTTTGACATTTGGGACTTAGGGTTCATGTGTTTATATATGTGCAATGTCGATTTTTGTTTTTTGATTAAAAGCAAACAACAACATAAAGAACTCGAAGTTTTGAGGGTGTTTGGTTACAGGACTAACAACAAAGGACAAAGTAAAACGCAGAGTAGAGGAGCCTTAAGCGATACACGTAAGAGGTATATGAAGCTTACTTTAAGATGGATATTTCTATGGTGGTGAAGGCATGAAAGACACAACTGCTACTTATGGTCTATAAAAACTTGAAATCAACATCAGTTTAAGACACGTACAGCTCGCTCATTATAATCAAAATCTGAGTGAATTTTATGAGAAGAAATTAGGAGTTAGAGAGTTGCTAGAGTACTTACTTAGGAGTACTGGTGAGTTCTTAGGCAACTCTTGCAAGTGTTGAAAAACATTCTATCTCTTGTAACTTTTTCTTTTTGCTGAAACTAGTAGAACTACTTACGTGAGATCCTTGAATGTAGATAGTGATTAAGCTATCGAACCAAGTAAAAAATTGCTATGTGCTCTTTACTTTTATGTGAAGATCATAATCCTGTAAAAGTCAACTCATCTTTCATTAGTCTCTTGAGAAAGAAGATAACATAAATAGAAGGCAAATCCCAAAATTTAATAAATATAATTTAATTATTTTGTATACTATGTTTGTTCTTTAGTAGGAATATATCGTTCCATTATTGTTCCTAAAATTTATAGGTCCTTGTCTATGATTAAGAGGACCGCACAAACACTTCGAATCAGAAAGCCAACAACTTGGCATCATTTTCAGTGGCTCGTTATCAATGTGAGCAATGGTCTTGCACATTCTTGGCCTTTTCGCGCATTTCTAGGAGAGGAAATCGTTGCCAACTTATAATAATTCAATTGTAACAAACCCTTTTCTGAAAGTAAATCAGAACATGGGATGAAAGCGAAGGCCGAGGTTTTTGGCCGCTAGTTAAGCTAGGAAACAAAGGACGGCTACTGTAACATTATCTCCTCGTACAGCAAGAAGTAAAACATGTTCTCCTTTTTGTATTACTTAATTAGTTACTTTTTGGATGAAAAAGATGATCTTTCTTTTCTTTGATTTTATTAGGTACGAAATATGCTTTTATTCTTATTTGCTGGCGATACATCCAATAAGCTGGCTTCTTGTAATTTTCTCATTCCAATTCTGGGGTGTACATATTCCCAACCAGTAACTCCTGCTTACCCCATAACTGTATTTGTAAGTCAATTTGTGCCGTCTTTTAAATTTTCTAGTTTGCAACTGAGCATGTTTTATGTGTACAGGATATGTTTTTATCACTTTCATGCTGTTACTACCATAAATGTCTAGCTACGACTCTATCATTTTTGTTACTTAGAAAAATCATATTCTATAAAGCGAATGTCATAGGCACTGTTTCGCCGAACCATACCTGAAATTAAATCCACTCATGATCCAAAGATCCACTCAGCCTCAAAAGAAGTGGAAGTCATGGCTTTCATGCTACAACTGCCCTCGTTTTCAATTGAAAAAATGCAAATTAACATTTAGGAGATTGGCCCAGGAAAATGCGTATAGAACATGCCACACTATTTTATTTCATTTGACAATGCACGGGGGCTGGGGCCAACAGGTTGCTTATAATACCGTTGATTGGTAATCTTTGGATAGAAGCTCTCTTTTCCTTTTCCTTTTCTTTTTAATATTTCTAGTTCTTAGTGATGTTTATTTGTAGAGAAAAAGAAAAGTGAATTGGTGATATTACTAGCAATATAATAGCTGTTGTCCACATATGCTCTCTTTATTGTGCTACAGGTTCTAATTCTTTTTAACTCTAAGGACCTAACTCTCCATATCCAAAAGTAATGAAGCTGGTTTCTTGGAAGCCACTCTAATCTTGTTACTTTGCCAAGTTTATATATATATATACACTTCCTCTGGATTCAATCCTATTGCCACTGAACCCTTCCCACTCAAGCTGTCATATCAATATTCCTTGTCTACTTTTTTACATGTTTTTATCAGATTCTTTTGATTGTTCGTCCTTTAAACCATTCTTTCATTAATTTCTTCTCCAACTCGTACATATGTGCGTCACTCTTACGTCCCTATCCTGAAAATTTCAACTAGTTCAGGGTTGGGAAATTCCTTTTCTCTATAAGCTCTCAGTTTTTTAGAGGGCGCGCGACTGAAAAATGGGAAAAGAGAACAAGAATTCTATGGAAAGCCAGCCTAGTTGTGGTCTAATGGGAGTATTTTTCAATTGTCGTAGCGTCCGGTCTCGGAGGACATATGTTCACTCACTTCCTACAGACACCAGAAACAATACCTTAAAGATGAAGCCCCATCTGGACAATTCCAAGCAGCAGCGGACCAAATCGGACGAGGCCTTTCTTGACCCGTCCAAAATGTCTGAATCTTCACCAAGGGTAGACCGAAAACACATTAGGAGGCAAAGTTCGGTTTCTGCATGTCCTACAGAGTCTCAGCACAAGAATGGAGGCAGAAGAGTCTCAGATGTTGCAAGAAGTTCGTCGAGTTCAGCACAAACCAAAGTAAGTCAATCCAATGACGGTAAGCCAAAAAGGGACTCCATTAGCTGGTCTAGAGAGCTTGTCCCAGTTACCACGACTACTAAGAAAACCAGCGATGGCAAGCCTCTGCGTCGAGCCACTTCAGGCAATGTATATACGTCAGGCCATTTGGGCAACTTGTGGCAACATGGAAACGAGAAGGTTAAGGGAAGTAATGGCCCAAAGATATCCACACCTCAAGCTATTAAAGAGCATCATAAATTTGGTGGTAATGGTCTTATGGGGAACATTGTGAAGCAGCCTAGTGGTGAGTTTCGACAGTCTCCATATCTGATGAACACGACGGATCCTGAAGTCTTGAAGAACATGGGAAATGAAAAGTATAAACAAGGAAGATTTGCTGAGGCCTTGACTCTGTATGATCGATCAATCGCTCTTGATTCGAGTAATGCAACGTATAGAAGCAACAAAAGTGCTGCTTTGATAGGATTAGGCCGCATCATAGATGCTGTCATAGAGTGTAAGGAGGCAATTAGGCTTAATCCTACCTACAGAAGAGCTCATTACCGCTTGGCAACACTCTATTTCAGGTAATTTATACATCAGAAAAAAAAAAAAAATCAATTTGTAGACCACTAACCTTGACTCCCTGGAATTGAGTCCTGCAGACTAGGAGACGCAGAGAAAGCATTGCATCACTATAAACTGTCAGGAGTTGGTAATGATTTCAAAGAAGTTGCTCAATCTCATGCTCTTCAACAGCACCTGAAAGGGTGCGTCGAGGCTCGGAAATTGAAAGATTGGAATTCTTTACTAAAGAAGACCGAGTATATAATCTCCATAGGTGCTGATTCGGCTCCACAGGTTAGGCTTTCTACAAACAGAGGAGATTCCGTGTTTCGGGCATTATATATTGGTTCACTTTCAAGCTCAGACAGCTCAGTTCTTTAAATTCCCATATAGGTATACGCTATGCAATCCGAGGCACTCCTGAGGCTCCTCAGACATGAAGATGCCTACGAAACCTACCAAAAGGGATCCAAGTTTTCCATTGATTCGATAACTAAGCTAATTGGCCTAACTTGTTCCACTCATCTGCTGATCACTGGAGCGCAGGTTTACTTGGCTGCAGGCAGGTTGGTACTTGGTAATAATGCTAATAGCGAAAAGCAAGAAAAAAGTAAATAAGAGGACATTACAAAATTGACTATAAGACAAATAACTTATTTCATTGTTGATTTCCAGGTTTGAAGATGCTGTGAATTGGGTTCAGCAAGCAGAAAGACTCGATCCAAGCAACCAAGAAATTAGTACGGTGGCAAAGAAGACTAGAGCAGTGGCATCAGCCAGACTGAGTGGTAACCTGCTGTTCAAGGCATCGAAATTCTCTGAAGCCTATGTTGCATACAATGAAGGACTAGAACTCGACCCCTATAACTCTATATTACTATGCAACCGAGCAGCATGTAGATCAAAGCTAGGTCAATATGAAAAGGCCGTGGAAGATTGCACAGGGGCTCTTCGTCTGCAGCCTAATTATATCAAGGCCAGGCATAGGCGAGCTGATTGTAACGCCATGGTAAACATTAGACGCTTGTAGAGAGTAGAGTTAAAAAAAATCTCCCTTCTTCTGATCAATTGGTCATTTAATAACTGAAAAGCAATTAGATGAAGCTTTAGTCTGTCTCATTCTTGTGTCCTAATGTGCTTAGCTTGAAAGATGGGAAGCGTCGATTCAAGATTACGAGATGTTGATTGGAGAGAGTCCAGCAGACGAGGAGGTGGGTCGAGCCTTGTTTCAGGCCCAACTGCAGATCAAGAAACAAAGAGGTGAAGATACCAAGAGCCTGCAATTTGGTTCCAACTTGGTGTTCATATCAAGCAACGAACGTTTCAGGCATTTTGTCATTTCACCTGGTAATTCCTCATCTAAACTCTGCTTACCCTACATATATATGATAGTTCTGAGGAGTGAGAAGATGTTTCGAACTGCAATCTACAGGAATGTCTGTGATGCTTTTCTGTGGGAAAGAAAATCATAAGCAAGAGTTGCTGCTTCTGATGCAAGTGTGCAAAAATTTCCCTTCTGTCAACTTTCTAAAGGTATGCTTTTACCCAAGTTTAGATTAGTCCAGGAAAAACAACAAAAATATCAGTTCTAATATTAAGTCTGCTGTTATCTCTGTTTTGTCAGGTGGAGGTTGAAGTCCACCCGTACTTGGTCAAATCAGAGGGCCTAACATCGCTTCCATCCTTCAGGATATACAAGAATGGTTCACTGGTTGCAGAAATTCTGGCACATGATGGACAATCATTAGAGAAATTAGTCAAGCTGTATAGCAGTTGAAGAGAGATAGGAAAATTAGCATGAGATTTGTGAATTAAGGGGAGCGAAATCTATACGTTTTGAGTGAGTCAAAATAACGAGTACAGTGCATAAATTAGATGATGATTGTTCAATGCTTTAGTTTTATTCTTCTTGATTCCTAGTTTTGTAGGGGATTGTTTTGACAGATCTTAATAAAATTCAATTCGTGAGTGGTTAAGAGTTCAGAAATTAGATTGGGAAAAAATGAAATCTGGGACTTTTTTTTTTTGTTACGGAATTCTCTTTGCTTTCTTTTTTTTTATCAGTTTAATCTGGTATGGAATTTTCAATTGTCAGAACATGGAAGATTATCTCTGCTGATCTCTGTCCCCTTAAACAAATTAGCGGTGTTACAGATTTTTCATACACTTTATTTAGTCATCAAACAAAGTGAAAACTGTACAACAATAATATGCAAAGAACCAAAGCTAACAAACTGAAAGAGATTCAAAGCTGTAAGCTAGCTTAAGCGTGGGATTGGAACATCTCCACCGTTATATCTCTTGGAAATGGACTTCATCGTCTTAAACACGAACATGATAGTAGTTTGACTAAGGAACGTTCTTGCTGCAAAAGTGAAAGCACAAACGAACCACCGGTAAGATTTAGCAAAAGGGTGTCAAAATCTTGTCAATGGGAATGGTGTCTCTTAACTTTTGACAATCTTACATTGTATTCTCTACTTCAAGAGTTGGGAGCGTAAACAAAGTTCAAACTAGTCAATGTTTACAATTGATTCAACTTGGTGGGAGACATAACAATGAATAATTATGAGGACAGTAAAACATTTTCCTTGTAACTGTTCTTTTCTCATTACGAGGATTTACAAAAGCTACATACAGATTCAAGGCTTTTTGTCTCCCTGATTTGAAGTGAACAGAACAGGAAAATTGGTAATGAAATTTACTCCCAGACAGTACTCTGTTTCTCTTCCTGTCTTTTTAAAGAGTCCACTGCTCTTCACGGCGAAGCATGAGGACAAACAGCACATACATTCTGTGACAAAAGAATCAATCAATTTATCAAGCGGCCAGAGAATCAGAATCGTGTCATGAGCTATTCGTTGTTTTCACGTGCAAGCGCCATTAGTCTTAAACAATATTGATGAACTTAATAACCCAGTTACCTTCAATAAACTCGTGAAATAGCTTAAATGCCACAGAGAATATGACCTTGATGATGACTTCATCGAGTAAATGGGCATATACAGGAACAAATATACACATATATTGGCAGCAAAATCCTTTCCAGGGGAAGGAGAAACACTGTACAGATGTAAGTACAAATTCTCAAATTTTAACAAGAATAAACCAAAAGAAAATTCAACCTATAGCTGTTGAAGATAAAGGATTGGACTTTCGGATCCCTGCACAAGATCTGTGAAAGAAACATTGTTTGAAGGAAATTAACTAGACGGAGTTATAGGACTGCAGAAGATCACTTGCAATTGATCGAAGAAGATGTTAAAAAATTGAACTGTCAATCAGAAATGGCAGTACCACCAAAGTCATCATCTCTTCCAGCTTCTGCTCCTTGATAATGTGTCTCTTATGCCACCCACAACCCAAGTTTCTTTTGCTATATCAGTTGAGATCTTGTAGAAATCAGTGTCATATTTCATCACTACCAAGCTTTCCTTCTTACTAGTTGTTTTCTCTTCCTCCATCAAAGTCTTTAGATTCTTCCCCTTTTTCTCTTGTCTCCTGTCTTCGTCTTTATCTCCATGATCCTGATCATCATCTTTTTCTTCTAGCCAGTTCTTTGCAGGAGCAGACCTACACCTCATGAGCAATAAAGCATTTGGAGGAGGAACAGACGGTGCAACAGCGCGAGTCTGATCTTCATTGCATAAAGTATCGTTCTTTTTTCTCTCGTCTTTGCAAAAGCTGTTATTTTGATTCTCCTGTAGCACCATGAACCATTTAGAAAACACAGTTCGTGAGGTCTCACTGCCATCGCTGCCCTCACCACCAACAAGAGTTCCATGGTATTGATCTTCATCTTCTTCCTCATCTTCATTGTCTTCGGTAGTGATATCAGCTTGAGGAAACGACCCGAAACATCGAAAATCGAATCTTATGCTTCTTAAACATGTCA
>JANIHZ010000002.1:9569753-9585752 GCA_027478365.1 Erythroxylum rufum
CAATTTTCTAACACTCCTTTTTGCTGCCCTCCGAAATGGGGTCACAAGTTAGTTTCTTTCTTAGCCTTTACTTTTCTAGTGCTTGCAAACGATATTAAATTATTCAACAAGAGGAAGATGAGTACGAAAGTCGAAGCCCACGAGCATTGTTTCATCATCCAATCATACCCTCAACTTGAGCCCTTGCTAGTTATGAATAACACACCGCCATTAGTTGACGAGCCTGGACTAGCATATACTACTATTGATCACTGGTATCATAGTGATGTTCATTTTTTCAGAGGGAAAAGAACAGTCTTTGATATCTAGAATACTAAAACAATGTAAAAGGCAAGCACACAGAAAGTTCTTAAAGGGTGGAACTAACGTTGCATTATGTGAGGGTGATTATATAAATATATACAATGATGAAGGGGTGGTATGGTATCTACTCGATAGCATAGAGAATGGCCCCAGTCAACCACCATATCTTGCGTTACGATTAGCTTTCTTCTTCTTCTTTTGTTAGGGACCGTCCAAAGAGGTCACAAAAGGAAGAAGAGATACAGGTTTTTGTAATGGACATTGACATTGAAGCCAAACTGTTAACTGATTGTTGTTACAAGATGTTTTCAATACCCAAACCAAAAATGTGTCAAGTGCGAAAAGGCTTGGAGTTCAATACCTCTTGTTCTTAGAGTTCAATACCTCTTGTGGCCAATTTTCATGAGCAGTTGTATTACTCAGACATCAAGCGGTGAAAAGCACACCAAAACAGTTTTACAGTACGATGTCTCTAGTTACCAATTCCAGGACGGTTTGAACTCTAAGAACAACAATTGCTAAGATGAAAGGAAAGCGACAGATTGTAAAAACAAGGCCCCATCTCAATGGAGGGAATAAAAGATGAAAGTCTTGTTAGTTTAATATTAACTTTCCGATCTAACTTCCTCGTGGAACTTTAAGAAAAAGCGTTTTAAAAAAAAGCTTGCGGGCCGAGCAAGCTAAGCCTATGTGAAGAGAGCAGACTGCAGAGGCATTAGAATATAAAAGTGGAATAAATAAGATTTTACAGTGTCGATTTTAAATTATGCTTAATGGGTGAGACATGGTAGGGCTAGGAGCCTATGATATGACAGGTAATGGAGAGGCATCGTACCATAAGTCTACAACTAGAGTAGGAGCATATCCTCTTTTGAGTTTAGATCCTTTTCTTGCATCATAGTATTCCGTTATTTCGTGTCGTAATTACTCGAATTGAATGGTCCTAGCAAGTGGTTGAATTGTAATTATTGGCTAATTAGGTTGAATTTATGCTTAACAACTTTTTGGAAGGGACAAAATGATGGGATCCCCCAAATCGAGGATTAGTGAAATGCCTAATCTATAGTTATAACCATTCACTCAGCTCGGTAGATGATCATACCTTTCTTACTATTTACTAATTAATCAGTTTCAATCACTTTTACTTTTTTGGTAAATAGGTCCAAATTTTGAATCGCTTTAGAGGCTGCTCGATGTTAATCAGATAGAAAAAGTACGCAGGGTGTAATTATAGCTCTGCTTTAATCTTTTTCCATCTATAAATATGACTTTTTTAATTTAAAATTTAAACTTTGAATATGAATATGAACGCAACTCGCTCTCACTTTATTAAATAGATATGACACCGAAAGTGAAAGTGATATCTCAATGCTTGGATTTAAAAAATGCGGGAAGATGGAATAACGAAGATAGGGCCGAAGTTAAAAAAGAGCTGCATTAATGTAACAAATAAGCCCCAAACTATTTTTCTATAGGCTTATGGGGAAGCAGCCCAATACTATTTTAAACGAATCAACACCTATCGCTCAGGTACAAACCGAACTAAAACGCCTATCACTCAACGCATACTTTCAAAGTTTAAGCAGGACTCGTGAGAAATTGGGTCGCAAAACTCTCGTCAATGTGACGGAGTCGACCAACGGTCAACCGACTAACAAAACACTGTCTTCGTCTCCATTTCGGACAAACATCGAGGTACGTTTGGTTTCATGTTCTGATTCATAGATTGCAATTGGGACTCTCTTAGTTTAGTATAACCCTAACTGAAAATGACCTTCTTTGTTTGGAGTAGTTTCATATCAACATTTCTAAGAACCTCAACACGCAGCCGTAGCGCAGCAACCCTTTTCTCGATCTCTAAGTGTTTCTTTTCTACCTCTGTGTTTGAAAGATCACAACCTAGAATTACGGTCTACGAATACTTGATACATCACCAGCGATTCTCCCCTGAGTTCGCTTTAAAAATCCCAAATTCAACAACCAAATATGTTAAAGACCCACAAAATTGTGATTCTTTACTTTCTTATATGGAGGAAATCGGGTTTTCTAAAACCCAAATTCAGAGCATTATTGAAAGGATGCCCACTATTCTTTCTGCAAAACTTGAACAAACCATTAAGCCAAAGTTCCAGATTTTTCAGGATTCGGGCATAGACCAGACACAGATTATAGAAATAGTATCTTCTTGCCCTACTGTTTTGCAAAGAAGTGTTGATAACAGACTCAGTCCTTCAATGTCAGAGCTAAATAGCCTTTTGGGATCACTTGCTGCCGTTTCTAAGCTTTTGAAGTCTTCTAGTTGGATTTTGAATCATGACTTGAGGAGGACAATGGTGCCCAATGTCGAATTCTTGAAGAGTTGTGGGATTAATTCTTCGCAGATTATTGCCTGTATAATCCAGTTTCCCAATTTCTTGTTGTCCAAACCAGAGACTATTAAGCATTATTTTACAATGGTCGAGGAAATGGGCTTAGATATAAAATCGAAGATGTTTCTACATGCCATTAGGGTACTTTCTTCAATGAGTAAAGAGACTTGGGAACTTAAGTTGAAACTCTTTAGGGAAGTGGGGTTCTCAGAAGAAGACATCTTGTTTGCATTTCGAAGGGCACCTCAGGCTTTTGCCGTTTCAACGAGGAAGCTTACAGAATCGATACAGTTATTCCTGAATGCAAAGGAATTGGGTATTTCTTTTGTTGTTAATCACCCAGAGATTCTTACTTTTAGCATTGAGCAGAGGCTAAAACCCCGTATAGAGGTTATTAAGGTTTTGGAAAGTAAGAATCTTCTTCCCCGTAAACCGTGCTTCCATACAATTTTTAAGATAACCCAAAAGAAATTCGTTGACAAGTATGTGGACCCTTATTCATGTGAACTTGGCCTCTCTACATGTCAATATAAGGGGCCAGTGACTCAAAACCAATGAAATCTGCATTGGTCTAGAATATTTAGCTTTAAAGGGGAGGTGCTGTATGGCTAAATATCTTATGGAGAACTGTAAGATCACATTCACTCCCTCACCGTGGAATGCAATAGAGTTCTTCATTTTTCTTGATGTATGCTGAACAACGATTGAAGACGATTGCTTTCCTTAGCTATTTTGTTAGAAATTTAAAATTATTACTTCTCTTTTTCTGTTCAACATTTAACTTTCTATTTTGCAATTTGAGCATATACCTGAAAACAATAATTGATTTTGTACATGACTGTTTCAATTGATTTTTGGGAAAAATGAAATGAAATTCTTTTTCAAATCGTTTTATTCGGTTCAAGTACTGAGCCCCAGCAATTGTGGTGTTGTTTTTTCTTTTCCTCTGTTTCAGTATACGATATCTGTTTTTATGGAGGGACAATGTTATTTGCTTCCAAGGTTTAGGAAAATTCCAAGCAGTTAGGGGTTTATTGTGAAATAAGATCTGCGAAGGGCTTCTTTCTTATATCATGGATGAATCGGGATTCAGGATGTGGGTTTGAATGATGAATGTTGATGTGATACCTATTAATATGCTTGTGGCTGTTGCCAAATTGAGTTATCTCATAATTGCTGTAATGTTTGCTTTGCAAGAAATGACAAGAACTTGGTAGCAAAATGAATTCATTAGTTATCATGAATAATGTTCCAATTACCAATGGTTTTTTCATTCGAACTCTACAGCAACAACAACCGTAGTTAAGACACTCCCAAGAGTAGGAATTTGTTCAACATTAGTATTAGTGTGATAAAGTCCATAACCTTTGTGATTACCACTTCTTGGAAAATTATATGATTAGTTATCTAAATGAACTTGGTAACGTGCTCACAGCTGATCTTTCGTCACATTTTTTTTTCTATTTCGGTACATAAATCATTGATTATGCGACTCTGTAGCCTGCCTCCCCTCCAACAGTCCCAGCGTTTAGTGTGAACATCTATTCGAAGAAACTAGAGTTTACATGTCATGAGATTGAAGCTACCGAAGGTGGATCATTTTGATACTAGTTGACTTTTTACATTGTTGTTTGTTCGATTAAACGAACACTTTTAATCAGACTCACTCCGATTGATGAGTACTTAAAAATCCATTTCATTCTCGTTTATCTTAATAATTTGTAGGGCTGGCACCTAATACATAAGAGTTCAGAAGGAATTCATTTCCACTAGGTAGCTCTTACTCTTGAGAAGTACCTGTACGGCCTCCGCGTAGGCCCCGCTCCCAAAAGCAGACATCGCCAACTCCGCGTCCTCCACTTCAGCAGATGTGTGGGCCCCGATCCCACATGGCCTCAACACAACCAAAGTTGCTCCCTCCACCCACGACCCATTCTTCAGCTCCACACGCGGCGTGTGCCTCATCCTCATCCTCACGCTCGGCACCACCGTCCTACCTGTCTCCCAAGCGTTCCTATCCTTCCCACCCGCCGTCGCGATGGGGCCCGCTAACCTGGTCTCCTTCAACCCCTCCCTATCCATCACCACCGTCCCTTCGTCATCTCTGTCCTTCAATACCAAACTCTCCATCTCGCTGTGCGCTCTCACGACTTCTCGGGACAAGTAATGTCTCGCTGACGCCGCTATCAAAACGCTTATTGTCCACACCACTCTGGTCTTTAAACCGCCGGTGAAATCAACCTCCACGTCGGACAGATCGCTCTCGGAATTTCGAAACCCTAGAATCACGCAACTCTTCAGCGTCCTCCCGAAGACCGCCTTCCACTTCACAATTACGCTCTTCTCGAGCTTCAAGTCTACGGCGGGAAGCTCTATTTGAAGACGACGGATCCGATCGAACTGGGATAGTATCTGAGCGGGAGAGGTGGGCGTTTGGGCGAGAACACGAGGAGGCTTCTGGTCAGGCAAGAAGAAGCCATGGAGAGACTTGAGGAGAGATTTAAGGAGGGAGAAGAGGAGTGAATCGGAGTCGCACTCAGCTGAGATGACACAGTCGACTTTGAGAAGAAGCGACTCGGTTTGCGGGACAAGGGAGTTGAACCGTTTCGAAACGGATCGGCAACGGATTAGGGTCTTGATGTCGGAAACAGAGTTGAAGATGAGAAGGACGACAGAGTCTGGTAGCTGATCAAAGTCGTCCATTTCGATAAACGCAAGCTCTTTGTTTCCCCGAGATTAAAATCACAGTGGGTCTGGGCTTTTCTTGTTCTTGTTCAAGCCAAGGTTTCGAGGATTTCTAGTGGTTGGTCTTGGCTTCGACGTTTGACCGTTGAAATAGGGGAAGGGAAGTGCTGTGTTCGTGTGTGGTACCTCAGATGAATTGTAGTTGACGACGGCTTTTTGGTTTTCGTTAATTACGATTAGGAGCCCCTGATTTGCTGGGATCACATCACAGGCCTCTCTTCATGACCCGACTCGGGACCCGCAATATCGAAAGGATAAATCTTATCTACGATTGTTGTTAACGACACAAACAGATATATAAATTATAATCATTCAACTTTAGTTTTCTTAATTGTTTTATTTTCGGTTTTTTGTTTGAGGCCACATGTTTGGAAAATTTGTAGAATAATAGGTCATATATCAATAGCGAAATTCAATTTATATATTTTTAGATACATATGCATGAATAGTCTATTCACATTAACAACCAAACAATCTGTAGCTAACAAGCATTATCCTTATGAAGATGGAATTGTAATGGGTTAGGTCTCTATCTTATTTCAAGTAAATAACAAATGCATAATAATATAAATCCTTATTACTTAAATCTGCTATTATCAGGTTCTTAAAGCTTTGAAAATCCTCACTGATTTGTTGGTTGAACTTGCTCAATCAATAATACAAAATAGAGATATTATTAGACTCAGGATGCCCATGTGGTCAATTTCTTATTATATTTGACCAAATAATTAGTCAAGTATATCTGGATAGGATTTTGCAATTGACTCTTTCCAATTATTGATAAACATATGATTCAAGCCTCAGGTCATCAAGACAACTAGCAAGGGCAATTGAATGGCACAGGAAATAGCATTAATTGGATAGGCCGAAGGCAAAGGGCCTGTTGGTGGATTCAACTCTAATCTGACCGACAAGGTCTGGATGGTTGTCTCTGTGTCCACATTAATGTGAGAGACCAAGCCCAACTGAAATCTCTAAAAAGGTGCAAGCCGTCCAGTGAATAGGCCGAGCCAGGTGTGGCCCCCAGGAACACCTGGTAAGACTATCATTTTCTTTCAGATTTCTAAGTTTGTAATTGTAATCACTGTTTCAATTCTGACCGACACAAGCCCGCCAGCCTCTTAACCACCCCACATCCACAAACCCTTCTTCTCCTACCTTCTTTCGGCTCTTGGAATTCAAATTGAAGAATGTGATCCATGTTCAAACATCAAGGAGGTAAGAGTTCGTTACAAGCATGATGGATGCTTTCGTAAGTCGACCATTTTGCCATAACCTTTTCTTTTTCTTGTCTTTTGGTATGCCAGATGATTTACATTATTCAGGACTTGAGCTTTTAGGAGAGAAAGAATTTAGAGAGAAGCCATGAAAGCAAACACACTCAAACTTTCATTTATTGTTTTTCAACCTCTAACTGTTAGAATAATGGATCAGGACTTCAATCCAAGTCCAATCTGCAATATTGATAAGTCCACCAAAGATCTCAGGCCCATTCAGTTGAGGACAGGTAAATCCTCATCTGCAGCTCACAATATCAAACCTGCACATGTACACCAGACAATTAGCTCAAGCGAAAACTGTCTTCCAGCTGTAGCTACTGACAAAACATCATGCTGTCATCTTTGAGACCATTAGATCATAACAAATTGTATTCAATAGCTAGATTAGAATCATTTGTTGTATATATACATTACTCATTCAATAAGCCATCTAATTAGAATCATTTGTTGATAGCGCTGAATCATTGATAATAATAATAATTAAAAGCCATCTAATAGCTAATTGATCCCAAACTATATTATTATCTTTACATATGTTGGTGAGTAAATATGAAAGCATGCAGAATGCCGAGTACAAAAAACAACGCATTGGTGTTTGTTAAATGAGACGAGCGTCGACACAAGACAAAGAGAAAGGCAGAGGTTGGCACCGGCGATTTACAAAAGCTATTGCGCCGGTCAAGCCAAAACAAAAAGATATCATGAATCGGCAATAAATGAGACAACGTAAACGGAACTGTCCTTTTCAGCCTTCACTGACAACCTGAAGCCATTTAATGGGCTCCTACCTAGAGAATGCCTTGCCATTGCATGCCATTACCTAGACCAGACATGGCATAGCTCTTTTTAGAGTGGTATTACCGCCAATGGGCCTGCAGCTCACTGTTTAAGTACCTACTCCATTATGGCTCCAGACCGCAGTTGTCTACTTCATTTTCTACCTTACGGTTTTGTATTATTTTGGCATCTGAAGCGTAATAAGTAACAACATTCATCTGTGATAAATTGTTTTTTTTTTTAAATTACAAAGGGTACTACAAAATTAGCTCAACGCTCTAGAAAACAAAACGCCTTGAGCATTTCTGCAGATAAGCTCCTTGACGCCTATAGGTGGCTCCTGAAGGATATAGGCCTGGATGAAGTAGACCGGCGATGGTTGCCAAGCTGTTGGCGCACTGATTTCCTTCCCGTAAGACATGCTAGAAATGAACCTCCCAATCCCGTTGAACAAGCTCCCGTATATCTGACACCAAAAAATTAACTCCAGTTAGCACAGTATGAGGGGCGGAGAGAATATTAATGACCTCGAGGGAGTCCACTTCGGTGACCATCCTGCGATACCCCAACTCCCAGGCTAGCGTAAGTCTTGAGAATACTCCCCAGAGTTCCGCCGTTAGGGGTGAACCCCTTCTGAGGTTTTGTTGAAACTCCCCACACCAGTTTCCTTGACAATCACGTATTAACCCTCCCGTTGAAGCCTTATTGGAACTAAGCTTAGCTGCGCCATCCGAATTGACTTTAACCTAACCTTTCAGAGGTTTAGTTCAGCCCACCAGTGAGCCCACAAGAACACCCTAGGCCGGGAAAACACTGTTCTCCAACGCATGGGTCTCCTGATCCAGTCCACGTAGTCTAGAGTGATGCGGGTACCCTCTTCCGGCCAAACAAAGCCTGGCTCAAACAAACTACTGTTACGTCACTTCCAAAGGAACCAGTAGGCGACGCCAAAGATAGTGGCCCAAATTGGCGCTACACATACTCATGGAGTATTGAAGAAATGTATATTGGGTAGAATATTTCATCATAAAGATGGTGTACATACGTGCAAATACAATCTCTCAAAATAGACAAAGAATGATAACTATATTAGTTAAATGAATTAAACCTAATTATAATGAGCTAAGACAAGTCAATGATATTCAACGAATCAAACAAGATATTTGCTAAATATTTATAGAATATTCTAAAACACTTTCTTAAGTTGGAGTATATATGTCAATCATGCTTAAATTGCCAAGTAAACTTTGAAAAGGTATAATCCCAAGTGAATAAATCAACGACTTGATCATAAGATCGAACATGAGACGTGTATAACTCATAGTTTAGAATGTGATTACGTACAAAATGACAATCGATGTTAATGTGCTTGGTGCATTCGTATGAATTTTAATTCTATCTCTAAGAATTTCAATTTTCTGAATTGAAGTCAAGTATAGAATACTGTTATAGTTAAGAACAGTCCGAATTATTTGGAGAATATCTTTCAAAATACTGGACCAATTTGTATGATTTTAGTGTCATTAGAAACTTAAGACATAGGGGAACATGTTTTTAGAAGAAAGTGTTGCCAATGACTTCATTATCGGGGTCAGAAAGAACATGTAAAGTTGACCCGAAATGATGTTTTTGGAAAAAAATATGAAAGTTATTCAATGAGTTATTAATTGTGATTTTAATAATTTCATTGAGGTATAAACCTAAGTACAAATTATACTTAGGTGAGTTCTGAGATATGATTGACTTTGAGAATAATAGAGCGATACCTGGGATTGTCATGAACATTCATTGTGTATATTTCATATACATACATATGCATTTTTAAACACTTATAATTGTGCCAAATTGTGATATGTGTATATTGCTTGTTATAGAGGTGGAATGTCCATATCCAGACGTTGCCGGAACTTCCAGGCAGTAGCTTTGGGAGTGACTTGTAAGTATCCTAAACGGTTTCTCTCAATTACTTGTTTACTTTAAAATATGTTTTGAATGATAAGATGAATGTGATTTGATTAAGTTGATGTCGGACAATGAAGGTCCGAGACTTGATGCATGAATGTGATATTAAAGTGTTACTTGTACGTGAATATGACGGAATAATTGTTGCTCAACAATGTTGTTGAATGCCGGACCTTGGGTCCGATGATACATGTTATTTGAATGAGAATGTGCAAGCATGTGATTGATTGAGAATATGATTTGTAAAGCATTTCAATATATGAATGCATGTAAGATAAAGGAAGTTGTGATCGGAGTAGCTAGTAAAAAAGAGCTTAAAGCTCAAAATGTGAAAAGTACCTCAGGCTCAGTTGCGAATGTACCCAGTATCCATTAAGGGATATGAGACATAATTTGACACAGCTCGATATCCACTAAGGGATATGAACTAGTAAAAAGGCACTCGATCACAGTGACAACAATAAATGAAAGTGAGTCTCACGTGCATTGCATTTATCCTTGATATGTATACTTTATATAATTGAAATGATTATGATGATTATTCTGAAAGTGAAATGTGATATTTCGTGAATATGCAAAGATATGAATAAATTGTTACGTGTGTTGATGTGATGCATGAATTAAGTGAACCATTGATGATGGTTACCTCATTGAGTTTGCAAAACTCACAAAAATTGCAATGTTGACTTTTTAGGACCGAGAGACGACTATAGCTACTGAGAAACGCTACAAGCAATATAGACTTGTGCTTTGGGAAGAGAAGTCATGGCTTAAAGGTCGGTCAACTGGGTTATGGACATATTAGATAAATTTTGTGTATTTTCTCTTTCATGTAACACTTTTGTATTAGGCCATGATGATGTACATGTAGGAAATGTTGAAAGACACATTGTAGATCTTCGGTTTTTATGAAATGAAATGAGAAAAATTTGGGTTTAAATTATTGTGACTTTCTTGTTGATGTATCATAAGAGAATAAAGATATACGATGTCATGTTAAATGAATGTTATGATTGATCGTAGCACGCCATTATCATAGGTTATGTACTGGAATGTCCTTAGGGCATCCCGGTATGTATCCTAGGGTAAGATGGCGATACAACAAATCCGCAACGTTTTTATAAAATGTCGTGAAAAATAGGATCTTACTTTGAACAATTCGTGACGTTTTTTGAAAAAACGTTGCGAATTGTATTGATTTGTTGTAGTGTTTTTTGTTAACTCGTTCTTGGAAATTCCAAGAATACATTAGAGGGTGGTTTGTTCACGGTGACGTTTCTTTTGTCTACGATGTCGTTTAGTCTGTGTTTTAATATCATGTTAGTAGGATAATAGTTGTACTAAACTCTTATTCTTTTTTAATTCGTTTTAATTTTTCAAAAAATAAAATAAAACGTGCATTTAGATATATTTATTATCAGTTATTTATTTTATGTTATTATTATCATAATAGTTATAATATTTATTACTATTCATTTATCTATTTATAATTATAACAATCGATTGCATTTTTTTATTTTTTTACTATCCTTTTCTTTTAGGTTTAGTGGTTTTGCAATGGAAAATATAGGATTTTGTCACTGATACAGATTTTACAGGATCACCTTTCTATTCATATTATAAATGCTTAAATCTAGTTAACCCTGCATTCATAGTAAAACTAGACAATGATTGAAGCAAATAGGTATTACATAGGACAGTTTAGGCACATTTATACGGAGGACCTCCTCACGCTATTACCAATAACAAAATGAGTTAATATATTACTGACCGGATCTCTCTCTAGGAGTAGCACATGAACATGGTGAAACAGAAAAAGAAACCACCACAATCTGCCTTATTTGTAATGCTTCCTAAAAATATTAGCAAGTGATTAAGACTAGCCTCTATTCAAGATAAGATTAGGATCTATACATTCTAGTACCAAATGTGCCATCTTTTTCGAGGTTCGAAGTTCAAAACTCCCACTATTGAGAATATAATTGTAATATTGTTGATATTGTTATTTTAGGTAGTAAATATTGTTAGTTATTTTGGGTCAAGATAGTTTCTTATTCTTAGGCGATTGTTTAGGATAATTAGAGCTGAATTGCCTAAAGATAGGGATTCTCTTTTGTATATAGAGGGGGGAAATCATTAGACGAAATATAGAAAATTCTCACCAAACAAGACCTAGCTTGTTAATTTGTTATGGTATCAGAGTCGTAGCCCACAATCGTACAACCGGAAAACACCACAGAACAAAACACCATGGCTACCAGTGGGGGTGGTGCGATCGACGAAGGAGCCTCACAACGGAAGACAATATCACCCTATGATATAACCTCACTTGATAACCCAGGAATTTTAATTAGTCAGGTGCAACTGAGAGGAGAAAATTATAAAGAATGGGTGCGTTCGTTTAGGACTGCTTTGAGGGCCCGAAAGAAATTCGGGTTCATTGACGAAACGATCAAACAACCGGACGAGGACTCAGGAGATCTCGTAGATTGGTGGACAATCAACTCACTGTTGGTGTCCTAGATTCGCAATACTATCGAACCAACATTGCGTTCTACTATCTCTCACGTGGAAAGAGCGGAGGACTTGTGGAATGATATTAAAGAACGTTTTTGCATCACCAATGGATCGCGAATTCAGCAGCTAAGATCGAATCTTGGAGAATGCCATAAGGGAAAAACCATAGTAGACTACTATAGGCGGCTCAAGCAAATTTGGTACGAATTGGAGAACTATGAACAACTGCTAATGTGTAAGTGTGGGAGATGTACTTACAATCTTGGATCAGTTTTGGAAAAGTGACGAGAAGATGAAAAGGTTCATCTTTTCCTTATGGGACTGGATGACAATTTATATGGCACAGTACGATCAAATATTCTGGCTCACGATCCGCAGCCGAATCTTAATAAGGTGTATTCACTTCTCATTCAAATAGAGCAAGTCAAGACAATTTCTCGTAGCAATGAAGAAAGGGGAGATGTCATGGCCCTTGTAACTAAGACTCGTGTTGATGGAAGAGACAACAATTGGGTGTGCTCGTACTGCGAGAAGACGAGACATGAATCTGAGAATTGTTTTGCTTTGATTGGTTATCCAGAATGGTAGGGTGATAGACCTCAAAATGACAGGAAAGGAGGAGGGCGCGGTCGAGGATAGCCAAACAGCCGTAGCGGGGGTTATGGGGGTAGAAGTCATGCCCGGGCACATGCGACCCAAGCCAGCCCTCCTGTGCCGAGTAGGTCGACGAGCACAGAGGGCAAGACCACTCTTCTGCCTGGATTGAACCCGGAGCAATGGCAGGCTCTGTTGCGGATGTTGAGCAGGTCAAAGACCACAACACCTGAAAAATGACAGGTAAAATTTGAATCATTGATACAGGGGCTTCAGAACACATGACAGGTACAATTAAGGATCTTCATGGTGTAAAAGAGATTCCTAAGTGTCCCGTAGGCTTGCCGGATAGAGCAGCGCCATGGCCATCAAGGAGGGGTCGATAACTCTTGCCAGAAATTTAACATTGAAAAATGTTCTTTATGTACCGGGTCTTACTTGCAATTTGATCTCAGTGTCGCAGTTGACTGATCACTATAATTGCCTTGTTCAATTCATTAACAACTTGTGTGTTATACAGGACCTCACTACGAGGATGCTGATTGGTGCGGGTGAAAGACGAGATGGACTTTATTATTTCAGAGGAATGACACACGTACATGCCGTGACGACTACTAGTAGAGTATCTCTTGACTTGCTACACAAACATTTGGGTCATCCATCTGTGGAAGTGACAAAGTTGATACCCGATGTCAGTGTTAAAGAGAATAAAAATAGGTTAGAAAAGCATTGTGATATTTACCAAAGAGCAAAGCAAACTAGGGACAAATTTCCTATTAGTAAGCATAAAGCTCTGTCTATTTTCGAACTTTTTCATTGTGATTTATGGGGACTGCATAACACTCCTCATCTTTTGGTGCTTCCTATTTTTTGATAATTATTGATGACTATTCTCGTGCTGTGTGGATATACCTACTAGTTGATAAGAAGGAGGTTGCCAGTACTTTGAAAATGTTCTTTTCTTTGGTTGAGAGACAGTTTGATAAAACAAGTTAAAATGATCAGAAGCGATAATGGAAAGAGACAAAGAACTCACTTTTATCCAAGTCATATAAACGCCAACCCTTCTTCCCATAAGGATACCCAACAAAGACACATCATCGACTATGACTTGCAAATGTATCACTTATCTTTGTATGGGCATAACACAAACAACCCAGTATCCGTAAATGATCATATGTAGGGTGTTTTCCCATTCAAAACTAATGATGGTGTTCGATTAATCAAGTACCCAGCTGACAACACAAATTCACCCCAAAATTCAATTGGAAGGCTTCCCTAAAAATGTAGCGCCCTAGCTACATTAAGAATATGTTGATGTTTCCTTTCCACTCGACCATTTTATTGAGGAGTACCCACACAAGAGCTTTGAAAAACTATGCCATAATCAAGAAAGTATTGCTTATTCTCAGAAAATGTGTTCCCCTTTGTAGAAACTGATAGCCTTGCACGAAATGAGAATGTTGCAATAATGGATGATGTTTTGAGGATTCATTGATGCTTGACGCAAGGGGGGGGGGGGGACGTTGATGAGCCAGTGAATTTTGGAGATACCATGTTGACTCTATTAATGGCTAGGGAGCCGAATCTAGAGCCCTAAGGCGATAATGCTAATCAGAACTCGGACCAAAGGGAGGAGATAGAGGCGTTGGGCCGAGGACAGCAACAGAAAGAAACTTCCGTCAGGTTACGTGACTATGTTATTCATACGGTACAAACGTTAAGTCCATCTGTCACAACACCCGCATCGTAGCACTCCTCAGGTATGCCCTATCCTATATCACACTATGTGAATTGTAACAAATTTTCTTTGCGTCATTGTGCTTTTCTCGCAGCCCTATCTGTTGAACGAGAACCTATGTGTTTCTCTGAAGCTATAAAAGATAGTCGTTGCTGTGATGCAATGAGACGAGAAATTGAGGCTCTTGAAGCTAATAATACGTGGGCCATTAATGATCTGCTGGCGGGAAAGAAAGCGCTTGGGTGCAAGTGGGTGTATAAGATCAAGTATAACTACTGTTGAACGATTTAAGGCCCGATTAGTGATTCTTGGGAACCACCAGGTAGAAGGCATTGATTACACAGAGACTTTCGCTCTAGTGGCAAAGATGGTTACCGTCCAAGTTTTTCTTGCGGTTGTCGCTACTAAGAAGTGGGAGGTTCATTAGATGGACGTCCATAATGCTTTCTTAAATGGGGATCTTGAAGAGGAGGCCTTCATGACGGTTGCCGCTGCTAAGAAGTGGGAGGTTCATCAGATGGACGTCCATAATGCTTTCTTACATGGGGATCTTGAAGAGGAGGTCTTCACGAAGTTTCCACCTGATTTTTGATAACAACATTCGGGAAGGTATGTAGACTTCGAAAGTCATTATATGGTCTAAAACAGGCGCCCCGATGTTGGTTTGCAAAGCTGTCAAAGACTTTGAAAGAATATGGGTTTGAACAATCTTATTCCGATTATTCTCTGTTCACTTTGCAGAGAGGGGTTGTGCATTTGAATGTTCTTGTTTATGTCGATGACCTTATCATCTCTGAAAGTCATCCAGATCACATACTGTTGGAACCCCTCCCTGGTGCGACACGTGTCCGACGTCCTACGTGACATCTGGACCCGCATCCTACGAGGAAGGGATTCCTCACCAAGAAAGAAACCTCGAAACGACCTTAAGTGCACGTCATCCGAATACACTTGATAAATTGACCCTAATTATCCTCCAATAAAAAAAATTAATCTGCTTAGGGCTCATAATTAAATCCGATTCCTAAGCTAATACGAAATTCCATACTTCTAGGTCAAATGAAACAGAAAACGCCTCAATCGGATATGTATAGATCGCAAAAACAATCTTTCGCACAAAACCGACACACATCGGCCATAAAGTCCAACTAAAACCCGACACTCTCGTTTTACCAAAAAGGGGTAGAAAATTTGACTAGTTAACCAATGCTTCGAATTGCATGCAAATCGGAGGTCAAATGGAGGAGAAACAAAGAAAATAAGAAAAAGGGTGTAATAGTGTTTATTTCAAACCAACTTTGCATTTTTATAATCTTTCCCCGGAATTCGAAGATTAACGTCTAGCGAAACATAAATAAAAACGCTATCACGTTCTAGAAGGATGTTAAAGACAAATTCAGTCATAAGTTGTCTCAAAATTTTAGCCTAAACTCAACTTCTCTTATATCATGCCAAAATTGAAAATTCACATCTTTTTATACAAAAGAATCGAAATTGACCTATGTTACTACATCGGAAAGATGAAAGTTTCTGTACAACTTTCATGAAGGAAACAAAAGGCATATCAATCATTAAAAGAAGTAGAAACTTGTTTAAAGTTGTTGTTTAGTTAATTACTATATGAATAGTAAAAATGACCAAATGAATAGTAATCAGCCAACTTCCGACCCTCATAACTTCTCACTCCTAACTCCGAATAAGACATATCATA
>JANIHZ010000002.1:9585852-9602998 GCA_027478365.1 Erythroxylum rufum
TTTCCTATACAACGACGGAAACTTTAAAACTTTCCATCGCTAAAATATAACAACGGATTATATTCCGTCGCGGAACCATTGATAATATTGCGACGGAAATTGGTCCATAGGTGAGTATTAGCGACAACCTTATTACCGACGGTTCCGTCTCTCGTCGTATTCCGTCGGTATTTAAAAGTTCCGACAAAAATATCATGTTTACCGACGGTATATTCCGTCGGAAACATTGATTTTTCTTGTAGTGAGAGGGGGAAAATCATCAGAGGAAATATAGAAAATTCTCACCAAACAAGACCTGGCTTGTTAATTTGTTACCCACTGTTTTTAGTTTTTTTATTTTTATTTTTCATCTCCTGCTAAGAAAATAACCTTTCATACGAACTCTGTCTATTCCTGTCTACATACATATATATGTATATATTCCTTTACTATGATAATTATAATTTAAAATATATATCAACGCCATTAGGAATTTTAAGACAATGGCTACACTTTATTTCATGAAATTGAAAGCACTCCAATTCAGCAGCCTAATTCAGATTTCAAATCAACGACCGAGAATTGAGATATTTGGAAACATGCTAGATGGAAGGTCTGCATGGCAGTTTGATGGAATGCCAATGATTAAAGAAAAATGATTCTGAATAGGTCTAGAAATTCAGTAAGAGCATAATTTAAAAGAATTCCCCAACTGGAGTAACATAACTTTTACGTACAATACCAGTGGACGTAGTGGCGAAGATGATAAAAAGAAAGAAAGAGGAAAAGAACTTCTCAAAGGGTCCCGCTCTTAGATGGCACATGGAAAATGAATTATTCTGGCCAAAAAAACGAAGCACCAGAGGGGACCAATTTTTTCCATTAAGGACATGTCTCTAGAGATCTATACACATCATTGATAATACTTGAGGCAGAGTTAAACATTCGCTGTGAGCCATTTTTATTGTTAAATGGTAGCTGTAGTATGAAAACCATTGATTTTAATACTAGCTAGAAGATGCTTATAGCTTAAGTTATCGTTCGTAAGATTATAGTACTAAATAAACAAACTAATAATACTATGAGACTGTTGCTCAACTGGTGTGCATCAGGGTGTTAGGCTGTAACTTTGGAATACAAAGAGCCAATTAGTATGGCATCATAATGTTAAAAAATATATAAATCTACAATTTTGTATATTCAATGTTTTGGAAGCATGTTGCATATGGATTCGCATATTGAGCACTTGAAGTGGATTCCAACTCGTCCTCAACCATGGGTTCCCTTCACCCTATTATCTATAGTGGGTATCTCTTTCACGAACTAATCCCTTGAGAATAGTTACTAAACTATAAATTCTATCCATTAGAAAAAATCCAATTTAGATTCCTTTGATCTACTAAGATAAGCGCTCTGAAATCTAAGTGCCCAATCGTTTCAGACGATATTTCTGTTCTTAAGCAATCACCTCATTCTCCCACTAGATGCATGGGATCTACCATCTTAAACTTGCACTTTCTGCTGTCTTTTTCCTGAGGGTCACAACTCACAACTGAAAAGATTGTATATCTATCACAAACATTGGTTAGGAGTTCATCTAATATCTAAAAATGATATAATAATAATTAATAAGTAACTGAATGCTTTGATTTAATCTCAATTATATGTCATCGAGTATTATGATAGTTCCGGCAATTTTTTTGATAAAAGTAACGACGACTATGTAGGTTCCCATACTTGTAATAATGGTGAAGGACTGCAGCAATTTAATCTTGAACACATGTACTCTATTAACAACAATATATAGATTATTGAGTTTTCAGGTCCTTGTAGTGCTAACTGGCTTTGGTAATGTTCGAGGAACTGACATTTGGGTTTGGTTCGACTACAACTGCCCATAATTCTATGGGAAAAAGAAAAAGCAAAGATTGATAAGTGTAACAATTTTATCCGCTCCGTAGCCGCCAGATTGACGGTAAGTAATTAATGGAGGACGATACAAGCAATGCGTAATACATGACGTGAAGTCTGTAAACATATAGTTAAAAACTGCTAAGGTGTGAGGTTCTCCGAGTTCGCCAGACTCCAAAAACTAATTAGATATAATGAATCCACCCTGCACCAAATATTTAAGAGGGTGTAGTCGACAATTATTTCTACCCAAAAAAAATAAAGGCTTTTAGACCCTATATTGGGATAATTGCTTCCATTCCACCAGCTGTTGCAAAAATTGCTCAACCTGAATCAACAGATTCCATTTATTAGGTCAACATGTAAAAGCAAGAAACTAAAAATCAAAGGAAGCCCTTGAAAATTTACCAAAGAAAAGAAAAGGCAAAAAAGAAATTTGCTGTTAATTAGGAGCAGAAACTTGCCTCGGTTGGGTCTTGTAGGGAAAATGAAGCATTTGTTTCTTTTGGAACTTTAGAAACGAGGATTCCGATACCTTGTCCCCGGTTGCGTAAAACCTGAGTATCATTGACGAAAATTGTTTAGAAATACATAAAAAAACCTTCCTATATTATAAAAAAGTTGTACCAAAGCTATGAAATACCTTAAAAGCATCCTCGTCGGTTCTATCATCTCCGATATAGACCGGTAACACATCACCAGAATTGGCATATCCTGAAAGAAAACTGACGGTAATTAGCAAGAGTAATCGGTAGTTATCACAATCTTGTGATTTAAATCACAATTATTTACTTTACCTAGTGATTCTAAGAGGAATTCCAGAGCTTTGCCCTTGTCCCATTTAATGGTCGGTCGGATTTCTAGTACCTGGTGGTGGAAGAATAAGGGAAGCACTTTATTCTGCAATGATCATAGATGTTGTAAAATTGCTCTAATTGTGTGGATATACAATTTTGTAAATACCTTCCTTCCTTGGGTTAATCGGAGCTTTGGATAATTATCTAATACTACTCTAACCTTCTCTGCTAGTGCAGCCCACATCTGTTAAAACAAAATATCATTTAATTACTAAATAATCAAATTTCACTTAATAGTGTATCTGTGCATTAAAGTTTCTAAAATGTTGAAATTATAGCCGACTGAGACAATTTGTAAATTGATAATTACCTTTTCTTCCACGCATCGATAGTGCACGGATAAACAAAATTTATTGTTTTCTATTTTGACTCCTGGAATAGATTTTGTGGACTCCAACAAAATTTTGTATGCCTGAAATTCATAATTCTGTTAGTATCTTTTCATAGTTTTCACGTAAATTCTTCTGCGAATTCAATGACACAAACCTTATCAATCATGGACAAATACTCGTTAGCTGGTTGAAAAACAACTCCCTGACGACCCTGAAAATTACATAACAATTAGTTTTATTGTAAGAAGTAAAACATATTTCAAATGTACACATAATAGAACTGAAAAGCCTCACTTTTTTGTTCTCGTGATTAATGGACGGTCCTTTAATGTCCATGCCATGACTACCCGCGTAGTAGACTCCTCCCAATTTTACAAAACTGTAAACCTGCGAAATTTTGTCGAGTATAAGCACGAGAAGGCAGAGTTATTAGCAAAGAAGGCAAGTCATTGCAGCAATGATTACCTTGTCTATACACCTTCCGGTGACTATAGCTGTAGGAAAATAACAAGCAACGTTCCTCACAACTTCTCTCATCTGGTACAAGGAGAAACCACAGTTAAATTTAGTGGATGATGTGCATGAAATGAATATAACAGTACAAAAACTAACCTCACTGGTCATAAACGCTCGGTCTGGATCTTCCACGATAGGTGAGAGTGTACCATCGTAATCAAGAAACATCACAATTTGCTTTTCTTTGGAAGCACTCGCTATTTTCTCAAACATGTTTAAAGCTGAAGGATGATTAACCTGTTTAATTTTCATTTAAAGGTAGCATCACAAATGATCAGTAATATTAATTATTGAAAGTATTCAACGCTTCTTCTTGAGAATACTCACAATCCATGAATTTTTTTCTTCGGTTTCAGATAGAGAAGTTGCAGGTTTGACGCGAGTAGGTGATGAATCTCTCATTGAATCAATCCAAGAGCTGATTTTCACTCCACCACCTCCTTCGTTGTCAGTAATCTTCCTAGTATATTTTGGTCTACTAACAGCGATGTTACTTCGGCCTTTTGACACAATCGGTGGAAGAAGAAACTTTCCAGACTTAGCATCACGTACAACCACATTATGATTAGTCATGTTTCCTCTCCAATCCTGGAAATAACTGCAAACATTTACATAAGAATTTAGAACCACATGCAAACCGAAAGTGAAATAACTGCGAGCTAACAAAAGAACTTGCCTGAAGTTTAAAGTAGATTGTGGAAGGAAGCAGGAAATTAGAGGAAACAAGAGCAGAGCAGAACGGAAATAGAAAGAAAAGGGAAAAGACAGGGTCTTGTGTTGTCTAAGAATTGAACAGAGGAAGCAAATGAAGTCCTGAAAAAGGTGAAAACAACAAAAGCTCAACCGGGGTCTCTAATCTCTTGGGGTGTGGGGAGTGAAGAGTTCGTGGGAGTCAATTTATAGACATGGTTTTCTGGGCCACCAGTCAAAACAAGGGTAATGACATTATGTCACTATTTTTCTTTTGATTTCTTAACAATATTTGAAAAAGAATAATATTTATGGGTTATTGTGTGAAAATAATAATCACTTTTAGGAAAAAGAAAATAATCATTTCAACAAAATATTAAGAATTTTTTTTTTTTTGGTTACAAAAGGAAAAGAAAAACTACAACACTAAAGCAACGCTCGAGGGTACAATGAAACATGCGCATCTCTAGTGAGAAATTTCTGGACGCCAAAAAGGAAGCTCGTGAAGGATATATAGGCTCGGGCGTAACACTCCCGCGAGAGAAGCGGGACTATCAGCACACAAATATTTTAATTCCACATTAGTTGTCCAAAGAGGACTCCCACCATCGGGGTCCCTTAGATACCTTTTGGCTACTTATAGAAATTATAAAAAAGAAAAACCTAGCTAAAATCCTGGGGAAAAGGGGGGGAGGGACCACTTTCTGATCCCAGTCCCACGCTCAACAGAATATTTGTACAGAAGAAAATGAAGTACCATATTTTCACCAAAATGCTTAGGAATAATTTCTGAACTTTCTTTCAAACATAATTCCCATGTGGATCATACCTTTAGATATTGTTCTTCACTTTTTAATCATTCTTATTCGTATTTTGCTGTTCCATTCGGTGATTTCACTAAAAAAGAATATCATAATCTCTGACTCAATATAGTTTTAGAATCTATAGGATAATCAATTATTTTATTTTTTTCAAATAGAATTTGAATCTGAATTACTATATTCTAAGATTTTTTTTTATAAATTTAAATTTTATTTAATAGACCATTTTAAAATTTGGCATTGATCAAAATATGTTGAAAGTTTATTCATATTAATTATTTGTGGGAACCATGATCCTAGTATTATCTCACATATTCAGTCGCTAGCTACCATTCTAACTAAACACTAGGAGCATTTTCATCTTATTTTTGTTTCTGACAAAAATGTGAAATTGTAATCAGCATCAAGTCAAGTGTCCTATCAATTCAGTGGGACATGATCTACACTGAGCAATTTATGCACATGTTGGTTAAATAAATTCAAACTGTCAATTTCTTGAATTCAGATCTTCTTTTTAATATTAATATTGAGGTATTTTATTGTGTTAAATAAATTTCAGTCATTTATTTAAGTGAGGTCCGCACGAGATCCACGTGGATTCCGCAAAATAAATAACTAAGATTTCATGAGACAGAATAAGACAAAATAAAACTGAACTAAAGATTTGATTTCTAACTTCCTACGATATATAACTCTTAAAACTTTGAAGATTCTAACTTCGGTGTCACTAAAATTCTAGTTTTACCAGTTCTATCCGGAATGAATTAGACTCACAAGCAATAAACGGAGCTAACTTAACAGAGAATTGCTTCCTCAATTCCTTTCGACTGCTATGCCTACCACAGAGAGAAACCATTGGAATTACTATATTTTCTCGTGCATGTCCGGTATCAAAGGTTTTTAGGTAACATTCCGCTCTCTGAAATGTACGTAGCGTGGAAAATTAGGAGAATGTTCAAACCGCCCCTTGTAAAGGGTACTGAAACTAGCAGCCATAACCTAACCTTGCATAGTTTTCACCGATACCAGCAGCGTTTTTCTGGTTTTGTCCTATAATCTTGACATCGGGCAACCTCTGTCCCTGTCTTTGTTCCGTATTATAAACTCGGCCTATTCTGCATGGCACGTATAGTTTTTCCACTTCAAACAGTCGGCAAGCAATTAGTGTCAGTTTAGACTATTCTGAACTCAAGTTTAAAATTATGTTCTTGTTGGAACTATTCCAAAGTGAAACGAATCGGCTATTGGAACTTGTATTCTTAATATATAATAGTTTTTGAAATGTTCAATATATGATAAACCAGATAGGATTTCAACTTAAAATCAAACTTTTAGTACTCCAAAATTTAATACCGATGAGAGTCTTTCGCAATCCATTATTTTGGTTGACCCGACAAGATCACTTTGTAAGATTGTGGAGTGGTAAAAAAATGGGATGGGTGGATGCAAAAGGTGATGAATAGTTGATCAAAGGCACAAGGTCGACATAGTTGAATTTAACAAGCAACTTACAAAATCAAAATAAAATTTATGTGAGTGTTTATACTTTCTTCTTAAGAAATGACAAAGCAACGAGGTGAAGTTTCCCAGCTATTAACGCACAGCTAATACACATTTTGCATTTCTCGCATATGGTTGGTCACAGTATTCACCGAGAATGAAGTGAAGGAGATGATTGATAACTGAAAGCAACAAGTTTACAATAGAACCTGTTTTGTTCGTTATCAAAAATTAGATAAACAAAAGCTGATTAATAAGGACAAAAGACTGCTTGTCACTCGAAAAGGAAAACAATTAAAATCATTGTTATATAATTATAAATTTTTAACTGTTACGGAGACATAGCCAACATATGGTACCTAAATTAATTTGTTGATAGAATACTTGCCCGACTTAGTCCTAACTCATGACGTTGATAAGTTTAACGTAATTACTACATCCTTTCAAAAATATATAACTATATCAAAAAAAATAACAAAATAGAATATATAACTGCAAATTTTAAATTATACATAAACTCATACAAAAGAAGGGAAGTATGATGCCTAAACTAGTCAATAGATATACGAATGTGATTATTAAACTGACAAAATAAAAATAGAGAAAAATATCGATAGATCTCAATGGAAGTTTCCTCACTAAAACTATCTTCTGGCTGCGATTGTTTAACTTTCTTTAGTCTATGTTCAGCGAACTTCCAAAAACAAAATCATTGGGCCAACTGAAAGCTGTTGAAGCCTTCTATATCATAAGTTAAACTGCAGTCTTGAAAATTGGAATGGGCATTAGATTCTGTTTATAGTATATAAAATATATATATATACTACTATACTAGAAATAGTCAAAAGCATCGGCAGGAATAACTTTGTGTATAAGAAAGTTTCTTCCAATTCTGTTCTCATTTTAGCTTTATTCCGCTGATTTGTTGGCCTAAAGTTTCATACCGTTCCCAAACCCAAGAACGAAATAATTATATGACGGAAAGTTTAAGGTGCGAAATTCTGGTCTAAACCTAAAAATAACCTGGCAGGTATTAATTTAATCATTGCATGTCAATGGCTTCCTTGTTCTTCATCACGTGCTTATTAGCATCAATAGTGATAGATCTGTGGGGAATATTTAGGGCGGTGGAGGGGAGATACGAATAGTAGGTCCTGTAAAAGTTGCATTAATTGGAGATGGGAGGTAGCATGGTCATGTACGTTACCCTTTTGTTGTGAGGTCTAAAGGCCACTGGGGTGTTTCTCAGGAAGTTTCTTCTGCTTCCTGATGACATAGAAGGGCACGACAGATATTTTATGTTCTGGTGATCAGCTCGCAACTGGTATATGCTGACCACACCTGCTACCTTTCGCCACCTGCACAATAATCTTCGAAGGAAATTGCGATCCAAGAATTCTGAAAAAGTGAATACTACAGAACCTGATGTTTGAAAACAAAAACCAAAGATTTGGCGAAGTTCTAAAATTTCAATGCTTATGACTTTTGACTCCAAAAGGTGTAGCGTTGGAATCGTATGTTAGGTCGATGTGCCACCTTTCGGTTTCACCTCCCTTTCCCTGTTTCCCCTTTTTCCACTAAAAACAAATGTTTAGTTCATTTAATTAACAATGTTAAACAAAACGTTGTTTTAATTTGAAAATAAGACTGAATGAATGTAATTGGTAATTGAAATGAAAACTCCGAACATACGCTATTACAAAAGGAAATGGTAAATTTGCGTTTCCTGCTTTTCAAAAAAGAGCCACGGCGTTGCTTGTAAGACCATAAAAGCGAGAGTTAGTTTGGGAATTCTTGGATGATTCACCTTGGGTGATCGCCATCAATTTATATTTGCATCAATAACAAACATATCTGAAAAATAGTAGAAAGTTACAATTGACTCTACAAAGTTTCCTAACTACAACAACTTTGTGGTTTAACAACTAGGATGAGAATCATATATGATAAGAAGAGATTTGTTCAGAATATTAAACTAATCTGATGACGGCATATGATTAACTTTGACTTGACTTTCATCGCGTGTATTTCTTTAACACCTCCCCGTAAGCTCAACGGGAGAGCACGAATGTTGAGGTTATACTGATGACGAGTGAAACGACTGGATAGCAGCCCCTTAGTTAATACATCAACAACATGATCATCAGTGGGAACATACTGAACAGTTAGATTGCCCCTCTAGTTTTTCACGAACAAACTTTTATGTGTTTCGAGCGAGTATAAAACACGAGATTAGCAGTCATGTATGTGGCAGACATATTGTCACAAAAAAGTAAGGGAGGTCTAGAAAGGCAAACACCAAGTTTTTGTAATAATTGTTGTATCCAAATAATCTCGGCAGTAATTGCAGCTAAACCCCGATATTCAACCTTAATTGATGATTTTGCCACCACATGTTGTTTCTTTGAGGACCAACTAAGAAAACTTCCAGTAAAAAATACATAGTAGTCATGAGTGGATCGATAATTATCAAGGTCCCCAGCCCAATCGACATCCAAATCCGCCACTAGAGAGTAGTTGTTGGATTTAGGAATGTATAAGCCATGATAAATAGTGCCTTTTAGGTACTCAAGAATTCCTTTTACTACTTGCCAATGACAAAATGTTCATTATTTCCTGTAATGAGAAGGTTGTCAACATAAACTAATAGATATGTGATAGAGCCCTCATGCTTATGAACAAAGAGTGAGTAGTCTGAATAACACCCTCGAAAACCATTATCAACTAAGAAAATTTTCAATTTTGTAAATCATGCTCGAGGAGCCTGTTTTAGGCCATAAAGGGCCTTTCGTAATAGACAAACATGACCAAGATATTTAAGATGTTCATAACCTGGTGGCTAGAACATGTAAACACATTCTTGTAAGTCGCTATATAAGAATACATTATTTACATCAAATTGGTGTACATGCCAACCATTAGAAACAACAAGTGTCAATACGAGTCTCACTATTGTGGGCTTCACTACTAGACTAAATGTCTCAAAGAAATCGATGTCAAACTGTTGATGAATGCCCCTAATGACCAGCCGAGCTTTCAATCTTTCGACTACTCCATTCGCCTTCATTTTGATCCTATAAAGCCACTTACAATCAATTATGTTACCACAGGGGATTAAGGGTTCAAGTGTCCATGTCTCATTGGAAATCAAGGCCTTGTACTCTTCATCCATAACTTTATGCCACTCAAGATAGTGGGTAGCCTGTTTGTAAGTAGTAGGCTGAAATGGTTCAAAAACAGTAGGCTCTGGAAGAGGATATTTGGTGGCCGTGAGAGCTTTAGGTTTGAGGCTATTGGCTCGAGCACGAGTTACCATATAGTGAATGGAGGCATTAGCTTGACAGAGATAACGAAGAACAGGTGGTAGCTGTTGTGAGGGAGCCTCGGGAATTGCCGAAGTGGACAAGGAAGAATGGGTATTACCAAAGTTCACAGTGTTGTTGGAGTCCACATGGTCTGTGGCTATGGTATGAGATTCATTTAGAGTAGAGATGGCAGGAGAAGAAGTTTGTGGTGGGTCTTAGGATGAAGTTAATATAAGAGTGGATGATGGCATGGGAGTTGTTATAGGAAGGGAAGGTGTTTGCTGGAGCATTTTAAGTGTGACCTCAATAGGTGGAGTGGTAGATGAGGTTCCTTGGGAAGTATGAGACACTGACAGATAGGGGAATTGTCTCTTTTCAAATACTACATATCTTGCAATATAAATTCTGCTTATGGGAACATGGAGACATAAATATCCTTTATGCTTAGAACTGTAACCAAGAAATACACAAGGCTTAGAACGGTATTCTAATTTGTGAGTATTATAGGGTCGTATAAAGGGATAACAAAGACAACCAAAAGTTTTGAGCAATTTGCATTCTAGAACCCAATGGTAAAGACATTCATAAGGAGATTTATTGGAAAGAATGGGGGTAATATTACGATTCATAAAATACACATTTGTAGGAAATGCATATTCCCAGTGTTCAATGGGGACAGAGGCATGGACAAAAAGAGCTAATCCCTTGGGAATAGTATCTTTGTGTCTACACTCTAGAGCACCATTTTGTTCTTGTGTTTTAGGACACGAGTGGCAATGATGAACACTAAATGGATGGAGAAACTTGGTTATTTTTCAATATTCACCCCCAATTCAGTTTGTAATATGTTAATTTTGTGGCCAAATTGAGTTTGAGCCATAGCATAGAAATGTTTGAATATATCATAAACCTCATCACGTGTTCTCATGAGATAAATCTAAACATATTTGGTGCAATCATCAAGAAATTGAATAAAATAACGAAACCATTAACAGGAGTGATAGGAGTAGGACCCCAAACATCATTTTAAACAAGTTCAAAAGGGATTGATGAGTTTTCATGAGAAGATAACAAATGCAACTTATGGCTTTTGCCCAATTGACATGGGCCACATAGAGAGTTTCCCTCCTTATTGGAAACATAATGTAAATTAAATCGAGACATAGTTTTCTCAACTATTTTGTCATTAGGATGGCCTAACCTATTAAGCTAGTCATAAAGGGTTGTGCACTCTCCAACAAAGGCAAAAGAGTAGGCAATGGAGGGAAGACACGACTAAGAAGGAAGTGAGGATTCAGAGGCCACTGGCAACTTATAGAGTCCCCAATCAAAACTCCCCTATAAAAGTATGTTTCCTGTGCGTCCTTAATAAGACAAGTGCAAGGAAAAAATTCCATTGAGACATGGTTATCACGAGTGAATTGACAAACACTGAGCAAATTTTTAGTTATAAATGGAACATAAAGAATGCTATTTAGTACGAATTGGTAATGGGGTGTGGAAATAGATCCAACGCCAACATTATTAATTGTAAGTAGCTTAACATTGCCAACTTAGACCTGATCATCACCTTGGTATTTAGAATGGACACTTAAATTATTTAGGTCCGTAGTTAGATGCGCTGACGCATCGAAATCAATGAGCCAATTTTGCTCACCTTTGGGGTTGGTAGGAGATGCAATCATAGCAGCAATATTGCAGGGATTCTCAGTAGAATAAGAATGGTCATACCGATGATAGCACTCTTTAGCTTCATGGCCTTTTTAATCACATATCTGACACACTAAAACACCTTTGCCTTTGCTCTTGTTTTTGTTATAATTGTCACTACCTCCAGACTTGTTGTTCTGACCGTGGTATTGATGATTTTTGTAATGAACTTGATTATTAGAATAGCCACGATTCTGATTATAATTTTTGCTCTGCCTATTCCACCTTCACGATAGATATTAGCAACATAAGCATCATGAACGACTTGGGGCTTATCAGCATTTTGACGCTTCTCCTCATCAAGAAGGTGACCAAGCAAATCATCCATAGTGATAGGATCATCAAGGGCAAGAACATTAAAAGTTGATCCACATTTACTGTACGTTGAGTTCAGGCCATCTAAGATGTGTTGTATCAATTCATGTTTAGAGACAATTGTTGCAGTTGTAGTCAATCCATATGCACATTCAGTTTTCTTTTGGACATAGTCTATGATGCTCATGTTTCCTTGTTGGAGAGTAGTCAACATTTTACGAAGACACATGACTGTAGCTCTATTTTGAGACTTAAAGGTTGTCTCAAGCTTGGCCCATACTTGTCGAGAATTCTCTAATTTTCCCACCAAATGGAGCACCTTTTTTGTTATGGTTCCCTTCATCCACACACATGCTAGACTGTCTTTTTTTTATCTATGCTATATAAGCAAGATTAATAGTAGTTGCGTGAGTTCCTGTTGTTTCAGTGAGGTATTTTGCTAGAGTAGTTGTTCCTTCTACTATGACATCACCTAGATCAAAGGCCACCAATGCTTGTTTTACTACAGAAGCCCAGGTATCATAATTCTCTTTTGTGAGTTGGGATTGTGCTTGAGTTGGGTGACATGGTGGTGAGCAATGCCCAGGAATGACATTAAGTCTAATGCTCTGATACCATAAAAGTGAGTTATTTTGGGAATTCTTGGATGATTTACCTTAAGTGATCTCCATCAATTTATGTTTACATCAGTAACAAATATATCTAGAAAATAGTAGAAAGTTACAACTGATTCTACAAGGTTTCCTATCTACAACAACTTCATGGCTTAACAACTAGGATGAGGATCATATATGATAAAATAAGAGTTGTTCAGAATATTCAGCTAATCTGATGACGACATATGATTAACTTTGACTTGGCTTTCGTCACGTTTATTGTACTCCTTAATTTCCTTAACATACCAAAAGATAATCAAGGGCATGGTAAGTAACCAATTTCAACCTTGAAGATATAATTCTCCTTTTTTGGATTGTTTTTGCACACAACACTTAATTAACAAATGCGATCGATGCCCAACTACAATGTCGTTTTAGTCAATTCTTTCTATTTTCACTAAGCCCATAATTTAATAGATACTTGGCACTCTAAAGATTTTACTTGGATCTATTTAGCATGAAAGTTTTTGGAGGATTTTCATGATAATTAAATCTCTGATTTAACATAGATAGTTGAACTAAATGGGGATGGCATGGTTGACAATCTCTGGGAAATTACAATTCTTCAAAAATGAGAAATTTGAAAATTCACCAGAGAGATATATGTTTCTAATAAATGGAATATTCGCATAGATTAATGGCATTACATTAATACTTTGTAATAAAATTAAAAAAGGAGTAAAATTCAACAAAGATTTTAAGTAAGGTTATTATTTCAATTGTTAAATCAAAAATAGAAGTAGAAAATATGGTAAAATTTAAATCTTACATCAAACAAAGATATTACTAAAATCTTCTGAGACTAAATTCTAAATTTATAGATTCTAAATATTTGTATACCAAATAATTTCAATATTTTTCTCTTAAAGTAAGAAAGTAGATGCCCTCTCAGAAGCCTCTAGACCCTTCTCCAAACCAGACTCATACTCATCCAAACTCCTCTAACACTCCTCCTCCCCCAACGCCAATCCTATTATAGCACCCTTTCCTCAAAAAAGCTAGAAACAGGTCGTCAGGGATCCATATGCCTCGAGCCTCCTTTTCAAACCTCCAAAGGAAATTTATGGTAAGCTTGTTGTCTACCAAAAAATTGAATATTGGAAGAAGGCACTTGCAATGCCACACTTGTAGGCTTTTTCTTTGACTAATTCCATGCTTTTCCTCTCATTCAATGATGGGCACAAAAACCTTGAAAAAACCAAGGGCTGGTTGATGCTCTATTGAATGAAGAAAACCTCATTTTGTTCATGTTTTATTCTACTTCACTAGCAAACAAGGTCTTGGAGGAGGGTCCCTGGCATATAGGCAATCAACCAATCTTTATCCAATTGTGGAAGCCTTTCCCACTACTTGATTCCATCAAACTTCATCATCTTCCCTTATGGATTAATTTCCCTAATGTACCTTTAGAATACTGAACTACTCAAGGCTTGACATCTTTAGCAAGTTTCATAGGGAAACCCCTCTGTATGGATGAAAATATGGCATTGAAAAAAAGGTAGGTTATGCCTGAATTTGTGTTAGTATAGAGTTCTCCCAGGAACTTCTAGCTGAGATTCCAATTCTGAGACTTGGTGAGGGGAAGGTACTTCGAGAGGACAATGTTACAGCTTCATATCAGTAGAAACTCCATCCTAAAATCGAAGGGAAAGTATGGAAGGCTCCGGGAAAAATCTTTCAAACAAGGACTTTTCAAGAACATATGGGGATGGATACAACTTATGATATATATGCCACTAGAAATATAGACCAAGAATGCCTTCCAAATAGTCAGAATCATCATCTTACTAAGAACACTGATGCTCTTCCCTTGAGTAGTATGGACAATCCTATTCTCTCCAACAGTGTCGAGAGTGAATCCACCCTAACTTCATGATAGACTGAAGTAACCTCCTTCTGAACTTACTACAGACCCCATTATTCACTCAGCTGATCATGGGAACCTCTTCAGTGAAAACACCAAGAGTACATCACCACTTCCTCAAAATCTTTATGAAATGCCTAGTCACTCACCTCCTACTCAATCTACACAAAAAATTGGGATTGACAATGAAGAGTGAAATATGCAGTTCCAAACAGTAGAAAGGCGGAGATCTCAAAGGAGCACAAAGGGTTCCAACAACAAATATCTTTAATATGTCAATTATCGTCTGGAATGTCTGAGGTTTAAATTGCCCTTAAAGCAAGTTGCTTTAAGGGATTTTGTTTAGAGGGAAAGGCCTCTCATTGTATGATTACTAGAAACCAAAATAAAAGTAGAGAATGTTGGTAAGTTAAATCTGGGTTCAGGTTGGCAGAAGCTTACAAACCATTCCCACCATTTTCTTGGCCGCATTATAGTCTACTATAAGGCTGATGAAGTTACAATTGAGCTTCTCTATTCCTCTGAGCAGATGTTGCATCTTAAAATATCCTTTTTGAATGATATCATTTCTTCCATCATCTATGCTAGTAATTTTGGCTTCCAAAAAGCAACATTATGGTCTAATTTAATCACTCTCAGCAGGGACATCTGACTGCCTTAGATCTTATATTGTGATTCCAACTCTATATTGTATCCATCTGAGGCTCATGGTAACTGTAATCTCCGCCATTTCTCTAATGATTTCAAGACGTGTATTAATTAGCTGGGAGTGATAGATTTGAAGTCCGTTAGCCATAAGTACATATGGTCCAATAAACAAAGCTCTCATTAGTTCATACAAAAGAAACTTGATCGTGCCTTGGTCAATGGCAACTAGCTTGCTCAGTTTCCCAATAGCAGTGCCACATTCCTTGATCCCCTGTTCTCATATCAGTTACTAGGAAGTTCCTTTTCAGGGTGGAGCGTCTTATCTCATCAGTTACTAGGAAGTTCCTTTTCAGGTTTAACAATCATTTGGCCAACACACCAGGTTTTTTTGAAGCTTGCAAGACATGATCCAATTGTTATTTTCAAGGAACCAAACATTTCATTTGCGTCCAAAAATTGAAGGCAATTAAAATAGAAATGAAATCACTTCATTCCTTGAGAGGCTCTATTGCTCATTCCCTTTCTAAAGCCACCGAAGCACTTACGGGCATCCAACATTGTCTTGCAATAAATCCACAGGATCCACATCTTCTTGCTAATGAAAAACATGCCATCTCTCACAACCTTTCCATCCTCAAATGTACTCTAATCATAGAGAAAATTCGGAGACGAATAGGATCTTGGGTGAATAAATTTTTATCTTTTGCTGGAAAACTTCAACTTATCAAATCAGTGTTGAGTTCCTTGCATATCTACTGGTGCTCGCATATTTTCCTTGCCAAAGGTGTCATCAAGGCAATAGAAAGAATACTCAAAGACTTCTTGTGGAATCAGTCGACGGGAGTTAAAGGAAGTGAAAAAATCAAATGGACTGATATTTGCTACCCAAAAGAAGGAGGGTTGAATATTACCTCTGTTAAACTCACAAATCAGTCACTCTTATTGAAGAAGTTATGGTGGATTATCAAAGATAGAATGTCTTTAAGGCAACGGTGGATACATTCCTATTTTCTTAAAAGGCGAGGCATCTACGTTACCTCCATGTCTCCAAATAACTCTTATTTTCTGAATCAATTACTGCATTTAAGAAATCTTATACAGGACCATATGACTTGCACCATCAACAACAGGAAGCTAATTTCCCTATGGTTTGATAATTAGACAGGCCAAGGAAATCTCCACCATACACAACAGTTGCACAGAGCTCCTATTGATATCCCTCTAGATACCAAAATGGAACCTTTTATCAATGGTGATAGACGGTATTTTCCATATCACCTCACTCGCAACCTTCATATGCTCCCTGTCTTCATCCTGATACATTCTACTAGTATAATAGGCCTACCCATCTCCTCTCAAATAAACAAATTAGGAACCTGTTACGGGTGAGCAAACCTGAAGTGGGATGGCATCGAATCATCTGGCATAAGATTATCCCCCCAGAACTTCCTTTCTCTTGTGGCTCACTATACAAAATAGATTAAATATAGCTGATCGGCTCAATTACTTAAACATCAATATATGTTGTCTTTTCTGCTTAACTCAGGAAGAAACACGAGACCATTTATTCTTCATATGTGAGGAGACTCATTGGGTCTAGAAAACAACGCAACTTAGTTGCCAATGGCCTAATCATTTTACTACTTTCTCCACTACAATCCAATGGCTAGTTACTCGAAGAACTCCCTTGCAATTACTCCCTATTACAGCTGTTAGTGTGTGTGTTCAGACAATATGGAAAGAACGCAATGTCAGGCGGTTTAAACTCAAGTCCAAACGAATAGATATTCTCATCTCCGAAACCCTTGATGTAACGCCCCAAATTAGGGGTTAGAATAGTAAAAGAAGTTATGACGAATTACGTTTTGCTCTTGCTTATTGATTATGTACGTATTTGTGCTTCAGTATTTTGGCATGCATTCATGGCATTTTCCGGGTACATTGGTTTAATGGAACTTCGGATTGATTCGGACAATATTAATATATTTTTAATATATTTTTAGTAATTTTTGGATACTTCAATGATTTTTAGAAATTGTTGG
>JANIHZ010000002.1:9609700-9625697 GCA_027478365.1 Erythroxylum rufum
TCTTTGTTTTTGTTTTGGTTTACTGGTATACTGATCATGTTGGATTATGAAGTTGGTGAGATTTTAATTACAGTAGGTGAATTACATTGTTGGATTAGTTATGTTTAAGATTTTAATTTGTTTCTGAGTTAGGTTGGAAATTTAAGTGAGTATAAAATAGCCTAATTGAGAAGAGGATTAAGTAGGAAGCAGAATCGGAAATCGGGAAAAAAAAATGATGAACAGTGAATTTCGTAGGTAGGAGACGATGAACAGTAACTGTGAACAGTGTTGCACAGTACCAGGCCAACAGTGTTGGACCGGGTCAACAGTAACCGGGCCAACAGTGTTGGACTGGGTCAACAGTATTGGGTGAATAGTATCGGCACAGTACTGGGTCAACAGTACTGGGCCAATAGTTTCGGCACAGTACTGGGTCAACAGTAATGGGTCAACAGTGTCGGTGAATTGGGTGGCATCCATGTATCCTCCCAGGGGGTATTTGGGTGTTACACTTGATTAAAGAGCTTCATTTATAAATTGATTGCTCAACTGCTCCAACCTTCTCCAGTTATTACTACCGTATTCTCTTTATGTTTTTACTAATTAAAAACTTTACACCTCTCTTGTTTCAAAAGGTATCCCCTAGATCCTTTTGCAAGCTTTAACTTTCATTCTTTATTAATGCATTTTCTTCTTTCCTTTTCAAAAAAAAGAAGAAGAAGAAAGAAAAGGCAACAGGAAATAACTAACAAAAATGTATTTTGTAGTATTTCTTTAGAGTTTAACGATAACCATCATTATTAAAATGAAGCAAATGAATATTCATAAGAAGAATGTTAAAGGTCACAACACGATCTTAACTAAAATAAGTAGTCACCAAGCACATTTGTGTGTATACATATATTCTCTAAGGAAATGGAGAATGAACTTTGAATGGGATAGAATTATAGGACCTTTATAGAGGCATATAAGTTGCTATTAAGAATAAAGGACATTCCATCATCTCCAGTTTGTTGAAACTGAAATATCTAATTTGAAACTATATCTTTTATGATTAATTATTTTATACGTGATGCAAGAGGTTGAAATTTGAGACTTCTGTTTTATCCTTGATTTGAAACTTGAGCATCCCCTCAATCTTTTTTTTTATCCCCTCATATTATTACAATTTTGTGGCGAAAAGAATAAATAAAAATGATGAATTATATGCTAGTAACTTCATGAATAGGTCACTTTCCGAAGTTGACGATTCAATGTATCCTCTTTTTCTTTATTCCAAATTGTAATCTAATAAAACTAAGTAAGAAAAAATTTATGCAACAAATGAGTCATAAATTGTTTCAAATAGCTATAAGATCAACCTGATACACACTTTTAGGATATAAATGGATGTATTGGCAGATAATTAAAGAAAGTGTGATATTGACAAAATATGATTGTTTTTGGCTTCATACACTTTACTTAATTCTCATCTCAATGTTGTAATTTTGGGTTTGATTCTTCTCATAGATATGAAAGTTCTAAGGTGATTATATATTAATGGATGGAAAGATTAGTACCTGTAGACATCAAGAACGACATGATTTGCCGATTGAGCAATTTGTGATACATCAATTAACTTTTGAGTTAAAGTGACAGTGAAGTCACTAAGGACATACTTTCAATAGAGAAATTGGTAGCACCATCTCGAACGTTGTCGGTTTTGTTTGAATAATAGATGAAGATACAAACATTTTGGTTTGTTTTTCTTATGGAAAAGTTAGGAATTGCACATGATACATTTCAAAATATCTAAATTGGTTATTACCGCTATCTATAATATCACGTTAGACTTTAATATTTTTAAAATATAGTACTGTTAGCACCTAAATCCTAGAATATAAGTTATAAATTTAACTTATTTCATGTAATAATTAGATAGTTTGGACCTATTATATATTGATGTGACTTTAAAAATTATTTTTAAACACTTATTAAAGATGTAATTTTCACTTTAATGTTTCATAAAAAGTTTAAATAAGCTTTGACCATTATCTTTGTTACTACTTTATAAGTATAGTTAATGCATGATTTTTTTGTATAATTAAATTCTTTCATCATACAATGTTATGATTAGACATAGAGTATGGAATCAATGTCTACTTTATTTTGAGTCAAGTCATATTAGTTCTCCACTATTAACTATTAATTCAATTAATAACTTTTGTAAATTATTTATAAATATTATTCTACCTTAGTCAAGGATTTTTCGAATCAATACTCTTCAAGAACAATGAAATATTCTCCCTAATTACTTTAAAGTGATGAATCTTATATTAATCACTCAACTACCTCTGTATATAGTTCATGTTATATCCAATGACTACTGAATGAGCTATTTTTTATTAGAACAAATCATAAGTAGTATTAAAACATATTAATCCATATACAAAATAACTTTAGAGATCTTAAGTCGAATGATCACTTATACAATCATCATAATAAGAATTTTCATAGACCTCGCATATCAACAGAAATTTCATTGAGTTATTGTTATTGTTATTGTACATTATAATTGTCATCTTAAAAAATATTTTATAGTCTTAAACAAATTTCTTGTAACTATTTTCATTACTTAAATTTAAAACTTTTAAATTAAAGTTTATCTGATCTAGATTTAAAACTTCTCATTTCATTCGTACCATACGATCTTATGCAATCTTTTTTTTAGTTTATGTATATGACAAATTTGTTAGAAAATTTTCACCTACCCTCATTTAATATTTAATCTATTAATTTTTCCACCATCTTTTCATTAGCCTTATTCATTATTTCCTTATTATTAAAGCCACACCTATATTTGATGGCTTTATTTTTACTTAAAGTAATTATACTTAGAATCTCTTTTTCATCATACACATCTTGACACTTTTAAACATGTTCCCATCCCCATCAAATTTACATTGCCTCTTTCTAAAAATCATGATCACCACTTTCCTCGTCCTAGTGACTGCAGTTAAGTTATATTATATTATGTGTGATCTATATCTTCGTATGATATTCACTAAACCAAATTCACCTTTCTTACCCTTAATACCTACTACGAAATTCACCTTTCTTACCTTTAATACCTATTATGACAGTGATTGCAATTTTCAAATTTCTAACCTTGTCTCTTAAAACACTAGGAAACAAATTTTTATTTCTCGTTCCAATAATAAGGTTGAATAATATAACATTTTAGATACTACTGTTGAACTATGTTGGATCAATTATTTAATTATAGAAATTTGTATTTCTGGTCAAACCTGAAAAATTCTCAAATGATGTAGTTTCACACAAATTATAAATGGTCGTAGTTGCTATAAACTTTCTGACACAAACGAAAAAATATCAAAAACTAAATAAACAAATCAAAACCCAAGATCTGTTAATGCAGTTCTGCACACTTTGCCTACTGCGGGGCCCTCATCTGGCTTAATTACTTTTATCGGTGATACAGCAATAATTTTACTCAAGGTATTACAGAGCCGACTCACCAAACCCTTGACAATGTCCCTCGTTCTCACTACTCGTAAAAGCAAATCATACCCAATAGTATGACCGTCTCGTTCTAACCTCAACAGATGATTTTATCAACAATGTTTAATGATAATGATACAAAATAAACAACTCAAGTGATTAAACAATAAAGAACGTAAATAAAAACACTTGAAACAAGAAACAAACAACTTCCCTAGTAATTCCAGCTTCTTCAAAGAGGGATCAGAAAGTTGTTCACAAGAAACATAAGCGTTTCTTCTCTGAAACGTTGTAAACATCAGAGCTGCAAAATTCACGAAAGTTGTTGGAATTTTTCACACATCAACACCACTATCAACAGCCGCCAGAAACATACCTAATCAACACTAAATCCACTCATCAAACATCACATTATCGACCAAAAATAGCAGCTGTAACTTCTGGAATTTTCTCACACCATAACTCACAATCAACAACCACAAAACTAACACCATGAATAATAAGATAGCCACGAAAGATCCACGCACACATCAGCAAAATTCAACTGTAAAAATCAATGTTTTCAACCTGCTCCACGATGCACCTTAATAGACGTTTAAAACACAAGAAAATGTAGTTCTAAGAATCATACAAAATCAACAACTTTTCAGCCCACTATTGTCATGCAAAGATGGAGAATATGCAGCATTAATGACAATGTAACAAAAGAAAAGTGGAGCACACACACATCAGCCCAAGTTCCTTGAAACCCCAACAGAAAATAGCTACTCTCTCATCCAATAAGCAACGGCAATTACAACTAAAACACAACTAAAAAATCTATACAAGTCACGTTATTCAGCCTAAAAAGTTTGCAATAGATAAAGTTGTAGCTAAACACAATCAGCTGGTAGAGATCATCGAAAATCACCTTAGGAATCTCAACTGCCAAGTCATCCAAAAATGACATCATTCAGCTCATATCACATATGAATCCCAACCACAATCTTGCTACCATAATCAAGTTAAATTTTAAGAAGATAACCATTATGACATCCCATCTTAATTAGAATTTGAAACTTATCAAACTTGTCTTGGAAGAGTCCCACAAAAACTCAACTAAGTCCAATTATCAAATAATGTCCAAAATTAAATAATTAAGATATTATAATATAAATCTTAACAATCTCCCCCTTTTTGGCATTATTTGTCACACATATGAAACTTCCCCTAAAGGAGATAAATGGACATATAATATTGCAGTCACAAACCACATGAGAACTCACAAAAGAACTCCCCCTTAATCAGTCAATAAGATCCAAACATATGCAATTATCTGAAGATACAAATATCCAAATAAATAATAATCATCCATTCTCCCCCTTGGGATAAAAAGATGCCAAAAAGCAAGACTAATAGTCCTCACCCTGAATTGAACAGTCACCAAAAACAATCTTATATCTCCCCCTTATGACAAAATAATGCCAAAATGAAGACTGACTTTAATGTAATCAATCTCAACGAACAAAGAAGCATAAAAATTAGCAATAGGTGCAACAGAAGAATTATAAGCACACCAAGATGACAATTTACCACAATTCAAAACACTAGTCAAAGTATCATTACTCACATCAAAGCCATCCGTATACGACTAATTAAATTCAGAAACCCAAGAAATGTGTTAAACAAATCATAATCAAACTTAATCAATCTCCTCCTCACATAAACCATATGAACACATATTGCCCAAACTCATACAGCCCACGATATAAAGAGAAACCAAGATAAACTTGAGAAACCTAAATCATAGAAAATCTGAATCTTCCTGCAAATCTCCAATCAAGCATCAATATATTATTGACATAACTCTGTAAATCAAAATCCAGAAGCAAAACTTTCAGATCATTAAGCAGAGCCTCATTTTTATATCAAATATATTATTCAATAAGTAAAGAAAAACCAAACACACGTCAATCATCTAATCTAGGTGTTAACTCCTTTGAGCCCTCTTTTTTTTTAATAAACAACAACAATATATACTTAAAAAATGTAAAGCACACAGTCCCTATGCTCCTTGAAGAAATTCAAACCTAGCCTTATTTCTTGTCACGTCATCTCTATCATTAGATATCTAGTTGGTTTCTTTTCCAGTAATAACTAACTGTAGATCTGGACAATTTATGGTAATAACTCCCTTGCGTTCTATTCTAATGTGTGAGGCCGATTTTTTCTAACCCAAGTGTGTTTCGATAACATGGGTTACTGCTGGAAATTTAATATAGAGGGTATGGTTTTTCGGTTTTGAGCCCTTTGATATATCATTTGTAGTAATTTGTAGCATTTCGGCCTTATATGCCCGATAACCCCATAAAAATGACATGTAGGTTTAAACCTTCGATTCTTCTTTAAGATTTCTTCTTGGACATATCTGGTTATGCCATTATTCTCATCATTAGACTTAGAACTTTCACCTTTATAGCCAATACCTTAGAGATCTCCTTTAATCTTACCAATTTCCTGCACTTGTTTTAATTTGTCTATACCTCCATTTAGCATCCTTATTCCTGTCTCCATACTGACCAACTTCAATTTTGTTTTACCAAGCTCATCTAATATAGACAACAACTTCTTCTCTAGATCTTGAATGATGTTCTTTATAGAGAGATTTTCCTTCTTTAGCTTTTCATTTTTCTTGTTTGTTTGCACCCATTTTGCATACATTAATTCATAGGCTTTATAGATATCCTCCCTTTTGTCATCAAAACCTATCCACATTTTCATCATCAGTTTCTTCCTTTTTTGCTGTTGTTAAGCAAGCAACTGGAATTTTGCTATATAAAGCAACTAACGCAACACTACCCACAATTTCTTCACTACAATACTCACTTTCGGATTCATTCTCACTCCAAGTGCTCATATAGGACTCCCCTTTTCTCTTTTTCAAAGAGTTAGCACATTCCGCTTGCACATGTCCGAAGCCTTGACACTCATAACATTGAATTTTCTTCACTTTTCTTTTACCCTTTTGAGTTTTAGCTTGTTGTTTGAAGTGGCTATTTAATGAACTCCCACCATTTTGCCTAAACTCAGGTCTATCCTTCTTCACTTTCTTTAACAACTTGCTAAATTTTCTTATCAATAACTCCATATCCTCATTCTCATCGGATTCATCTTCGAAGTCATTCACAGCTTTACCAAACTTGACTTGCAATGTCAATCCTTTGTTCCTCTCTTGTTTGCCTTTTAACAAATTCATTTCAAAATTGGTAAGAATTCCAATTACTTTATCTAATGACAATTCATTGAAATCATGAGCTTCCTCGATTGCTGCAATTTTCGGTATGAAAATCAGAGGTAACAATCTCAATGTCTTCTTAACTAGTTTCAAGTTAGAGTACTTCTTCCCAAGTTGATGTGATTGGTTTGTTATGTCACGCAGTCTCTCATGGAAGTCTCCAATGGTTTCACTCTCATCCATCTTTAGCTCTTCAAATCCCATAGCCAAAATTTGAAAATTTAAGGTTATCACATATTTCAATCCTTCATATATAGTTTGCAAAGTATCCCACGCTTCTTTTGCTGATTCACAAGTTGATATCATAGCAAAACAACCTTCATCAACTACATTGAAGATGGCATGCAAGGCTTGAGAATTTCCAAGCACTCTCTCTTCTTTAGCCCTTATCTACTCAGATGTATCTTTAAGCATTGCTTCTCCTTTTTCATCAGTCGTCACTGGATGTGTTTAAAACCGAGTTCTATGCTTTTGTTCCTTGTGCCTGGATGAATACTCTAGTCTGTGATTTCTCTGTAAGATAATTTGAACCATCTAACAACAGTGACCTGAAGATTGATGCCCCTTCTCTTATAGCCATAATTGCGAAACACAGATCTGCACCAACTTGATGTACCAAGTTCTAATTTGATGACTTGATTTGATACCGCTTGAAAATTTCTCTCTAAGGTTTTGTTTTACACAAATTATGAGTGGATGTAATCGCTATAAACTTTTTTACAAAAATGAAATAAATAAATCAACACTTGAGATTTGTTAACACAGTTCGGTACACCTTGCCTATGTTTGTAAGGCCCTCACCCAACTTAATTACTTTCACCTGTGATACAACAATAGTTTTACTTAAGGCATTACAGAGCTGACTCACCTAACGCTTGATAATATCCCTCGTCCTCACTACCCGTGAAAGTAAATCACACTCAATAGTATGACTGCCTCGTACTAACCTCAATAGAAGATTTTCTCAACAATGTTTAATGATAATGATACGAAATAATAGCTCAAGTGATTAAACAATAAAGAATGTAAATAAAAACACTTGAAACAAGAAACAAACAACTTCCAGCTTCTTCAGAGAGAGATCGAAAAGTTGTTTACTAAGAAACATAAACGTTTCTTCTTCGAAACGTTGTAAACATCATAGCTGCAAAATTCACGACGGTTTTTTCGCACACCAACACCACTATCAACATCCACCAGAAACATACCCAATCAACACTCAATCCACTCAACAATCAACACTCAATCCACTTAACAAACATCACACTATCGACCAAGAATAATAGCTACAACTTTTGGAATTTTCTCACACTACAACTCACAATCAGTAGCGACAAAACTAACACCATGAACAATAAGACAGCCAAGAAAGATTCATGCACACATCAGCAAACCCAGCTACAAAAATCAACACTTTCAACCTGCTCCACGGCCCACTTCAATAGACGTTCAAAGCACAGGAAAATACAACTATAAGAATCACACAAAATCAACAATTTTTTAGGCCATTATTGTCGTGCAAAGATGGAGAATCTGCAGCATTGACGACAACATAACAAAAGAAAAGTGGAGCACACACACATCAGCCTAAGTTGCGTGAAATCCCAATAGAAAAATAGCTGCTCTCTCATCCAATAGTCAACGACAGTTACAAATAAAACACAGCTCAAAAATCTGAACAAGTCACGTGATTCAGCCTACAAAAGTTTGCAACAAATAGAGCTGTAGCTAAACACAATCAGCTAGTAGAGATCATCGAAAATCACCTTAAGAATCTCAGCTACCAAGTCATCCAAAAACAACACCATTCAATCCATATCACATATGAATCTTAGCCACAATCTTGCTACTATAATCAAGTTAAATTTTCAAAAGATAACCATTATCACATCCCATCTTGATTAGAATTTGAAACTTATTAAACTTGTCTTGGAAGAGTCCACAAAAACTTAGCTAAGTCCAATTATCAAATAATGTCCAAAATTAAATAATTATAATATTATAATATATATCTTAACAAAACCCATCATATGGTGTGATAATATTTGGTGATATTCTGATATTGTCTCTTGTTCATGCACTAAACACTTTAAAATCAACGTTCATTTTATTCATAACTTGGTTCTTAAGAAAGCTCTGTTTATCAACAATATTCATGTTTTATAAAATTTTGATATTATGGCTAAAGCCTTAATTTCATTATCAATTTGATAATTGAGATTGTTATCTATTTTTAATTTGTATTAATGATAGATATAAAAGTTAAATACTAATCCTTATCCTATCTTGTACATTAGATTAGTCTACTTTACAAATTAAATAAGTTATTTCATGTTTATCTTTAATCAATTTTTCTCTCAATTGATTATTATAAAAAGGCATCTTAGTAAATTACACAATAAATACAATATAGTTTTTCTAGAACAAAACTCTTTTTATAAAATACATGTATTTCTAATTTCTAATTAAACTTCAATTTTAATTAACTTGAACATGTAGAATCAGAGAATAGTAGGTTCTTTTAATATCAAGATATTGTACTTTTAAGATTATAAAGTAAAATGCTAAAAAGGTGATACGGATAATATTAACTACAAGTGTTAACCCTTTTCATCTTTTATAATAGATATGGATACCCTCAAAAGTACGTATTTCTCCGACTTGCAAGTATTTCATGACTCAACTGTGAAACATCATCGTGGTTTATATATATTTGTGATGATTCAAATTCTCTTACATGTATTGAAATTCAAATAGCTATATTAATATTCGCCGAAATAGAAAGCAAATGTGACGGCGACAATTACGAACACGGAATAAACGGCCAACTGAAAAAACTGCCAGGACAAAGAGAGAGGACTTACGATTACGACTTACGAGACATTTGGCTTTGGGGGGTCCCGGACAAACAAGGAAGAGTAAACCACACGTGGCACAAAATGGGATCTTCCTAATTATATTGTTAATTTATTAGTTATGCTTTTATAGGATGTGACATGTCAATGTCAATGCCAATGCCAATGCCAATGTAGGCTTGGCAACGATTGAAGAAAGGGTCCACAAATCATGCCCGGTTAGTGCTTCACCCACTCACCCCCACCCATCCACTATCTTCCGCTAATGTGTTTGTCCTCCTCTTTCTTTCTTTTTCTCAAGTTTTTTTGAGGATTTAATATTCCCAATAAGTGGGGCATCAAGAGAACTTGAAGAGTTGCCATCAAAAGGGGCTACTTCGATTGCACGCTATGGACTTGGGAGTATTTTGTAGGGTTTATGGTTTAAAGATGCAACAACACGAATGGTTGGCGTATATCTTTAGCTTGTTTACTTCTTGCTTTTAGTGGGATTAGAAAGCCAAGGGAAGATTCACACAATCTTTGTAATTCCACTTTCTGTAATCCGAATATGTAGCTATATTGGTGGATTAAAGGGAATGTTATCCCCTAAATGGATTAAACGAATAACGCAGATTGCCCACCTCAATTCTCTTCCGGAAGATCATGAATATGACACAAAAAGTCGATTTTGGAATTCCTAGATTGCGAATTTTTAGCTATAATGATAGTGATAAACTCCATTGACTCTTCTCTTTATGTAATTCCAATTAACTAGGAAAAATTGTCAACTAATTGTACCTAGAGGGATGTAAACTTGATACTAAAACATAATTATTGGCATCTAACTATCCGACGAAGTTAGGCAAGGTAAAATCATTGATCCCACTCATTTGCCGGGATCAGCTTAGTTGGATTCTTTAAAAAGAACAAGGGCATCAACTTCACTTGGTTTTGTTAAGGTGGAGTTGATTATGTCTCTCTCTATTACCATCATGGCACGTAAGATCCTGCAACATAAACTATCTTACGACTCTTTTGTTCCCTGATAATCACCAAGTGGTTATTATTAGCTCAAACAATACATGTTATATTGTTCGTCCTTTAATTTTACCTTTACCTTTTATACCATTCACCTCATTATCTCACTTTGACCATTTTCATACGCTGCATATATTATTAAGAACACCGAAGAGTAAATTTTTTTCTTTTAGTTTAGGAATATTTTTATATAATACAAAAGATCTATCTGAAAAAAATATATATACAAAGGGAACTTATCCAGCATAGAATGTAACTTGTTTGTGATCATCATCTTATTTATTAAAATCAGAAGGCATTTTGGAAGTAAATAGGTAAATTTACAAATTAACATTCATAACTCCATTTTTAAGTGTAGGTAATAGTCGAGCAATGCCTCGAGGGACATGATTTACAATTACACATAAAATTCTAAATCAAAATGATGCATAATTTGGGAACAGATTTTCTGTTCTTCCTACTCTATTGCTCTCTATTTCTTTGCAATTTTATTCTTGTAATAAATCGGATGGACGGGATTACTTAAACACACAGGAGTCACGGAATACAGATAACAGACGATCTGTTACGGCACAATTAGACAATTATTTTGAATTTGAACACCTTGAAAATCAACAGGATCTCCAATAAAACTGAAGTTAGGGGGAGGAAGCTAAAAACCTGCGATTTGATTGATTTGATCGGGAACTTACTAAATGATTCTTGATTAGATTCGTATCCTTATCACATATAGTGAGTGACGTACAGAACGGCCAGGCAGCTAAAGTTGAGATGTGAAATGCATATTTCAAAAACAGAGAAATGGAAGAATTGAACTTCACGTGGTTATAGTAAAGCAGGAAAGAACCTCAGTCCATGGAAGACTTTATCACCCCCTTTTTTTTTTAATAATTTCCATTTCCCCTGAGCAGTATTACTGTATTCTTATCACCCACAGATCTCATGGCGTTCGTGAAGGTGCATTGCTCCACTTTCAACGGTAGTTGTGTTTTCGTAACATTTCCCAGCTGTAGGCCAATTATTGTTCAAATGACAAAATGAAGAAACTAAAAGAGCTGAATTAATGGATTACATGTGACTATATGCTCAAGAATAATAGGTACCGTTTTTCCCTTAATCCATGACTATGACTTCGCTGCAATTAGTTAAAAGGAACTCTCTTGTTACAGTAGTACGTAACATATATATAACCAAACCTAGTCAAGTTTTATGAAATTTGCTCCAATGATGGAACAAGTTGATATAGGTCCTGATTAGCAAACAAGAAATTGTATTAGTTGATAACTAATTTTATCAACTAATTTGACTAGCGGATAACATCAGTTGTTTATTAAAGATATTTGATAAAATTAGTTATTTAAGAGTAACTTTTGATGGGTAAAATAATTTATAAGGACATGATTTTAAAAAAATATTAAGAACATGAATATTATATATCTTAGTATTTCATCGAATATTCTTATAAGAATTTAGATTTTAGATTTTTAATTTTACAAAAATTAAGTTTATAATTTTGATAAAAAAAACATAAAACTAATAATAATAATTTCCCCTTAACCATACTGATTTATATTTACATAATTCACCACATACAAGAATTACCTTTAGTCCTTAAATTTGCATCTTAACCATGATTTCATAAAATTGAAATTCTAGCGAACTTATTAAACCTTTAAGAAATTCATTTATACTTTTTTTCTTTTGGAGTTTCCTATAAAGATGTGAATGAAGTAATTGTGATTGCAAATAACTGAATATTTTATTAAATATTCAACACTTTTTACGAGTTAACTTGTTAGAGTTGATTATTTTAACCCTAAGGTTCTTTTGATTCAAAACAACTCAATCAATAGTTTAATATTTTCTTCATGTATAATAATAATGATGATGATGATGATGATGATGATGATGATGTTGATGATGCTGATGAAAAATCTAAACATAAAATATAACAATCCAAATAAAATCTAACAACACAATTCAAATAAAGCAAAAGAAATGTATATCGTTATTTAAAGCAAAGGTTTAGAACAATTTAAGAATGACGACTAACTGCTATTAAACTAGAAGTAATATTATCATGAATAGTTATCATCTCCTGAGTTCTCTGTTCTTCAACATCTTCTTGCACAGAGTTAACTTCAACATCTTGAAATACATCTAGAGTTGTAAATTTCGGATCTTGATCGATAATGTTAAAAGTCAAGTCACCAATTGTACTTCTTCTAATATAGTTATGCAACACAAAAGCTGTACAAATTATTCTATTTTGATCCATCAATGAATAATTAGGCATTTTCACCAATATCTTCCATCAAGCCTTAAAAACACCAAAAGTTCTCTCAATACAACTTCTCAATGATAAATGAGCTTGATTTAAAATTTCTCGAGATCCTCTTGGATTTGCACCACGAAACTCTGATTGATGATGCCTTATCTTTGGGTAAGATGTCAAATATCCTTCTCTTTTCAGATAGCTTTTGTCAACTAAGTAATATTTACCTGAGTGTCCATAAAGGAAATATAATTAGTATAGATGATATAATAAAAAGTCTAAAAATTGAATAGCAAATCTTACAAATATTAAAATTACCTATCAGTGGTTTTGGAAATTTAAATATCAGATTATCGATTATATAAAGGAAAATACATGAATCGTACACTGATCCCTCCCAACTTGCTAAAACATACATAAATAGTAAGTCAAAGTCACATGTTGTTAATACATTTGTAATTGTTATTCCTTTCCATCCTCTATATCTCATTTAATCATCCTCTGCAACAATTACCGCTATATGTGTACCATCAATAGTTCCAATACAATCCTAATATAAAACAATGATCATAAGATGATAAAACAACATTTTTCAATGAAAAATATGATGAAAGGAAGGAAGAATATATTCAATTACTTAAAATGTGGCATATATCTAGCATCATTGGCAATTTGTTGTAGAATCTCCTTAAATTTGAGATCTTTTGGTACGAGTATATCCCTTGAAAATCCATCCATGGCAGTCAAAACTTCTTTAAAAACTCTACTTGCAGTTTTACCCAAATATTGAAAGCACTGTTGGGTATCTCTATTAGGGGAACATTTACTTAGGACATACATGAATAAACTAACTTTCTCCTAAATAGACATCCTATTTAAAGGTCTCAAATCATAATTGTTTTCCAAAACTATATATAATTGATGAAATGTATTTTGATTCATCCTAAATGTATTAAAACACTATTTTTTATTACCATTCAATAATTCATTCATCCATAGCTCTGCCATTTGATAGAAAGTCATGCATGATTCCTTGTATATATGGTTAAAAAAATACACAACTATGTAACCCACTACACAAGCCACCGAATCCCAAAACTCACTCTCATTGTCCAAAAATTACTTGATTTGTAGAAGTTGTATAATTTGCATAACATTATCATCTATACCTACAAATTAACAAGTAAAATTATATTATAAATAAAAAAGACACTTGTATGTCTAAATATAAAGAAATAAATAATATAGCACGTAATAAAATAATAGATTACTAACAAGATAACATAATATAATAAAATAAGCTAACTAAGTTCATAATGTCTTAAAACATGCCATGTTAACATAAGTGCACAAATAATAAAAACAATAAACTAAACACAATAATGCATAGATAGAAACTATGTTTAATGTTTTTTATTTTTTTCATACTCGTACGTAAACTTTATGTATTCAACTTTCTTTGTATCATTTAGTAAATTGAAAAAAATGACCCTTCTTTGTGGATCGTCAATCAACATGCAAACAAAGTAAAATTCAGGAGTATCAGTCTCTAAACTAGGCAAAGTACATAGTTTTTTCAAAGTATTCGTAACATCATGATGTGACGCACCTACATCAGTACTCTGTGATGCATCAATATTTGTCGTGTTCAGAATTTTCGTAATAAAAGTGTTCATCTTCATTGTTGCACTCTGTCTCTCTTGAATCAATTGTATCATATTGCTAAGCCTCTCATACATTGCTACAGATCTTCCTACCCTTTTAGTAGAATCAGTTCTTGCACTCTTGTTGCTTTGTGAACTATCATTCTCCAAAACCCTTTTGCATTTTCATCTCTCACTCCCTTCTTCATGTGAAGCTTTAGGGGTACCAATAGGAGTAGATGCAGGGGTCGGGGTAGTTTCTGTCCAAACCTCTTCCCAATCACCAGTGACATGATAATTATTTAGACCACTAGTCTCATCTATATTCCCATGATCATGATAGCCTGACAATCCATGATGAGCATTATGGCTCATAGGTGGAGAAGGAACATATACGTCCTCAACTTCTCATTGTTCTTGTGGAGAGTCAGCCACAGGACAAAATGTAATCTCTCCTCGGGCCAAACACCCAAAAAGTTAATCCAACTTATGTTCAAGCTCAGGTTCAAGCCCTTCCTCTTTAAATGTTTTAAAATTGTTGTTCTCCTACAAAAAAATAATTAACTTATATTTAACTAACTATTTAGCATTAAAGTAAAGGCAAATAACTTAAAATGGGCTAACCTTAATCTTCAAAGTCCACCACTCCTCATTAGGAGCAGTTGTTCCTTTGTCATAGTTTCAACTATTTCTAAAGACTCCATCTAGTTTTCATCTAATCAAACTTTTTTTTAAGCTTCGTTTTATCCCATTGTAAGTTGGTCACTTTATGAAACTCTTCCTCCACCTTCTTCTATGGTATCCTTTGACAAATAACTCTACCACGTTTTCCCTTACTCCTATTAATATATTAGTTACAAATGTCACAAAAGATAATAAGTGCTTCTTTTGACTAACGAACCCTACCTATATCATTGCCCCCTTGACTTTCTCCTTTATTTCTTCTTTGGGATGATGTCATCTGATCATACAAGATGAGAGAAGATTATATACTAGTTAATCAATTTGCAATTGGTTTCACTAGTTAGTTAGTTAAATTGGTTGCAATTAAACTATTCCAACAAAATAAATATATAAATACTTTTTATCATCGATATATTTTATTAATTACTTAGTTTAAAATTATTTGATCTCTGAATTTAAAATGAGTAATTGAATTAACTTGTGAATATTATTCAAAATTTATATAAAATTTTATTGTAATATATTTGTATTTAAATATTATATTATAAAAATATTTTTCTATTAAATTACTGTTTGTTTATATATAATAATTTAAGAAAATACTAGTATATTTTGGTAACAAAAGAACTATTAAATAATATTAGAAAAAGATAAATATAAATTTGTATATATTAAATAATCAAGTTTTAATGCATGATTATGAAACCATCTTAACAAGATTTGGAGAAGAATAAACTATTTGCAAAATGAATCTTAATTTTGT
>JANIHZ010000002.1:9714931-9735620 GCA_027478365.1 Erythroxylum rufum
TAACGGACATGCATCGAACTTAGGAGGCCAAATTCACCCGAGAGTGTCCGTTTAACGGACATGCGTGTCCGCTTAACGGACATAAACTGGCCAAACTGTCCCAAACCTTCTCCCATGTCTCCAATCTTCAAATCATAATTCAATTTAACTTCTAATATTCCACATTTAATCCATCTTGTATCTAAACCATATTTTCCATTTCATTTCAATTTCAAGGATTTTCCTTCGCTTTATACATAAATAATTGCCAAATAATCATCGATAATTTCTCGTTTAATAGTCTTAACTTACAGAAAATTTCGGGGTCCAACATTATGTGTTCATAACTTATTTTTATTAAAAGTTACCCAAGTTAGTACGCGACTCTGTGTCTTCTTTTTATAACTTTTAACTCCTATATTTAGGGAGGAGCAAGGATTGGGACATACCTATATATGAATTTGTGTCTTTCCTCACTTTAAAAGGAAAAATATAATGTGAGGAAACATGTACCGACATATGGTGTGTTTGAGATTGTGTTTAGCCAAAGATAAGTGTTAAGCCTCCAGCTCTCATTTAACCCCCGTCTATATAATTAGTCTAAGACTTCATGCAATGGGTCCCATGGTTGTTTGGTCATACTTATATCATACCTTATCCCTTCAAAAAGATTTGTATTTAAATCTTTAACTTTGGGCATAAGCATGTTTTCTATAGGTCTATAATAATAAGGAAGAAATTTGGACTTTATAACCTTCTTTTAATTTAGTAAAATGTACCTATTTGATCTATGGTGATTCTGATGCGAACCCTAAACCTTGAAACCCAAAAAAATTTATTTGTAATCAAGGCCTAAAGGAGCGAAAATCATATTAAAAGATAGAACCTTGACCTAATGATTATATGAAATCACAAACCAAAGGTATGAAATGAATCTAGACTTGTCGTTATAAAGAACTAAAACCAAGATTATATGATGATTTGAACACCATAAGTGAATAAATTGATTAGTTTAATTAGTTTTTTGAATAACCAAAGAGAAAAGTCTCATAATTGTAATAATGATCCAAGATGTCTTAAATTAGAAAGAAATAATAGTTAAATATTAAAACATAAAACTATAATTTCAACACTTAAATAAAAATTAAGGTTTTGATTGGATACAATTTAGGCCACAACTATTGGCCAAGTCATGTTAACTTTGAACATTTTAATGCTATTAGGCACAGTCTAGGATATACTCATGTTTGAGACTATGGATCCTTCTGTATTTCTGAGAAGTTGAGCATAATCTGGGACACTCCCGTGGTTGCATACAATAGATCCTCCTATGAACTTGCCGATTAAGGCATAGTTTAGGACAATACCTATTGCTAGAGATCGTGGATCTCACTATAATTTTGTAAATTTACATAATTTAGGATACTCTCATGTTGGAGAATATGTCTCATCATTGAGTTGCTTAGTAAAATACAAGAGCTAGTACAAAGTTGTATTTATATCCAAGTCTTCTTTAACCTTGGCTCGAATCATACTAACCATTGTTGTCCTTTAATTTGGATTTATTCTACACGTTTAACCACTTCCTTGTTCCTATAATTGGTTTGCTTGGTAAACTTAAAGGATCAAAGGTAATTTAGTTCCTATCATTCTATCCTTATTTGGAAAGAATCTCCCTTAAATAATCACCTACATTAAAAGGAGTTAAAATAGAAACATTAAAAGTAGCGTTTATATTATTCTCACTGGGAATATCCAATATATAAGCATTATAATTTATCCATTCAATAACTTGAAATGGACCATCTCTCATTGGTTTCAAGTTTAATATGGGAACCTTGCCTTTCTTTTACATAACCATACCTAATCACGTAGTTCAAAGTTTTTTAAGCCTTGGACACATATTCTTCATTCTTTCTTTAAATGTGTCACCAAACATTTTCATGTAGTTGATTCACCATTTCAACTTTATTTTTACCATCTATGATATTAATCTTATGAATATGTAAAGGAACTAAATCCAATGAAATTAGTAGGTTAAATTCATAAACAACCTCAAAAGACGAATAACTGGCAGTATTATAAATAACTCGATTATATACAAATTCAATAAATAAGAAATAATCTTTCTCAATTTTTAAATTATTTGAAATGATAGCATATACTAAAAGTAGTCAAAATTCTGTTTACTATATAGATATAACCATTGGTTAAGGGTGACAAGAAGTTAAAAATAACAATTTAGTTTACAACTTTTCCATAAAGCCTTCCAAAAATAGTTAAGAATATTAACATCTCTGTCAGACACAACTCTCTTAGGAACACCATAGAGTCGTACTATCTCCCTAAAGAACACATTAACTATGTTAATTGCATCATCAATTTTGCTACAAACAACAAATGTGACATCTTAGAAAACCTATAACTAAAAATGATGTAATCTTTACTCTCATTGGACTCTAGATAACACAAAACAAAATCCATAGAAATGTTAATCTAAGGTTCACTAGAGATTGACAAAGGAGTATATATATCCTATGTGGCATAAACTCTAGACTTAACTTGTCTACATTTAATATAATTAAAACAAATTCTTTTGTAACATCACTATGAATTTAAAGCAAAAAAGATGCTCAATCAAAATATCTAAAATCTTTTAAATTCCAAATATGCTATCAATACCTCTCCATATACCTCAAGCACTAATAAATATCTCCAAGAAATGTTAAGTACATATAATTGATTTTCATTAAACAAAAATCTTCATGCATAAAGAAATTTTCAAAAGCAATTTTCTCATAAGGCTTACAAATAAATGCAAAATCCTCATCATTCTTATTTAACCTTAATATGGAAGATATATATCAACCTATCTTTAAGTTTGCATACAACTCCTTTCAATTATACTAGATATAGTCATACAAAGCATTTCTCAATATCAATTGCATGAAATCACACTTAGATTAAAATGCCAACAATATTAGTTCAAGAATTGATAAGAACATATAATTGAATCTCAATAAAACTAAAAAGTACGTTAAATTAAAACAAAATTAATCTAAAAAGTACGTTAAATTAAAACAAAATTATAAGATCCATCATAAGGTTCATCTAATCCAAGTTCCCATAAAGGATTAGTTTATAATCATATTAAAAAAAACAAAGGTAAAGGTAAAGCAAAAAATCAAGGACAACATTATTGAAATCTCTATAATCTCCAAAATCTCCACTTTCCTTAGTTATTTTTCATGCTTTATCCATTTTAGGGTTCCTCTTGTGTTTCCTAAGCTTCCTCTCCATCTTTTCCCCTTAATCTTGGTTTTTAAATTTAAATTTTGGATTTTGGGAGATACATAAGCATTAATACGAGCTTGTTGATGGTCGTGCTCTTTAAATATATGCATGGTACTTTTTGAAGCTAACATGTGCATATAAATGGGTGCATATCATCATATGGTTGTCTCATCACTCAACACAAGTGTATTCCTAGCTAACACATGAGTGTTCCATATAAATCACTCAACACACCCCCAAGCTCTCCAATATGGTGATACTCAAAATCGGTTATCTAAGATGTAGGCTTTGAGATATGTGGTACCCATCGCAAGGGGTTTGTTTTCTTGGCTACCATACCTGTGGCCAATTTTGACTTAATTCATTAGTCTTGTCTCCGTTGGTATTAGAGCCATGTTATTCGGTATATTGGCCGGAAACCTTATCACCTATTGGACTATTGTCTTAAGGCTCAAGGATTGGAAGACTGATTAAAGTTGTTTACCCTTAAGCATAGTGTAAGTCTAACAACGCCTCGTATCAAAGAAAAGAGTAGAAATATAGATGATAAGAATTACTAAAGAAAATTATAATCAAGCATAAGTACATCCTTCACTTCTGTGACAAATTCAGTTCATCTTTCTTTTATGTTTTCTTTTATTCACCTTTCCTCTTTTATAAAAAGAACTCTCTCTAACAAGATCAAGAACCTTGTCGACATAACTCATCTACCTGAATAAACAAGAATTCAAGAAACACATATTTTGTTCCTCAATCCTTATAGTCTTGATCAACAATCCAGATCTTTTACTAAGAGTATTCAATCTTTAATGTCTACCCACTGACCACAATAAAAAGAAATGACTCAAAGTTCTAAGTTAAATCAGTACAGGCTTTTAGCTATTTCAGCATAATAATATGTCACTATGGAATTTCCCTATGAACTAATACACTTTTAGCAAGAAAAAGGGTACACTCATCTTTATATAGGAGCGGTTAGACTGATTTTAACCCTCCATAGAAGAAAAGGCATCCCAGCTACTGCCCAAATATCTTTGTTAGATATAGCATATATAAAGTATCAAAATGCTCTTATTAGTACTCTCTTCACAATTCTCAATAATAAAAGTTTCATGTTACTAGTAACACATGACTTTAACATCAAATTAAAAGACCCATCTATCTCCACAAAATTGAAGGTCCAAAACCAGATTATAGGTGTTGAACAAGACCCCTAAGCCTTCATGGCTACTCCATATCACTAGATTATTTATCATCTGCAGAACCATGCTTTAGATTTGTACTTCCATATTTTACCATTGACGCTTTATATATAGTGGTAGAAAAATCCCAAGGAGAAACCACTATGATCCCTAAGCAACTGCCTAGAGAAGAACTTAAAGAACTCATGCCTCTAGAGTGCAGAACCAATTAGAAAAGGGAATTCCATTCCCCTTATCGATCTATCTATACAAATATTATACCACTTCTTAGATGAATTGAATAAGATTTTTCAAATCAATCCATAAAAAGCTAGGGCAAGAAAGTCCTTCACTTACTAGACAAATCCTGATGATCTTTCTAGTACAATCTCATAAAAAACCTAGAAGCAACCCTCTGATTCACTTAGTCAGAGTAGATTAGACAAATTCTTATGTCAATCATATGAATGGTAATTTTCTTTGGGATATGGATCTATATACGTGTCATCCATATTGTAGATGATGGAAGAAGATTCTTCTTACACATATTTTGAAATAGAGGATAATTATAGGAAGAAGGGAAAGCACAAATACATACCCCAATAGCATCCTCAAGTACAAAGACAGTTTAGAGATGATGATGATGACTCTAAGCCTTAGATTGGCAAAAAAAAAATTCCTAGGATAAGACTAACATCTTTGCAACTTCTATAAAGAGAAGTAGGATATATCCATTTCTTGATATCATCCCTACTGTTCCAAAACAACTTTTGGAACGAATTCCTTGTTTCACGATGAAACCATCATAGTAGTATAATAAGGAGTTCCCTCCTCTAGAGAGACAGACAAATGAGATGACTAAGGCAACAACTTACCCATTTTTGATTCCTACGTAGGTATCTCCTCAAGGCACTTACTCTCTAGTGACTTATGCTAAAGAAGTCCTATATTGGCAGACTAAGAATGCAGTTGCTAAAATCAAGACTAAAAGGTTTAAATGCACAAACACAATATTTGCATATCAAGTTAGATTCGGTATGATTCGAGATTCAGTAGTTACATTAAAAACTACTTCATTAGGTATAAAGACTTAATTTAGACTTAAAAAAATATGTGGTAGAGCATTACTACAGCTCAGAGTTTTAAAAGAAAGAAAAGGAGTTATTAAGAATTTGTGAAGAACTAAGAAAGATAGAGTCAGACAAAGCTAGCGACCAATCAAAGATTGTGTATAATTTTTATCATACGTCTTTTTTCTTATAGACTAACCTCTTACCCCAGTATTTCATATCTAAAAGCCTCAGACTGTGGAAAAGTCTTCAAAATGTCATACCCACTATTCCAACAACCCTCCTAGAAGAAACCTCAAACTCCTGAAATACATTGGAAACAAAAAGATCACGCAAGTCTATCTTACACCAAAATTGAAGAAAACCTCACCCTTTAAAAAAAAGGGACTAGAAAAAGAACCCAAATTTATAGCCACTATTAACCAACCCATTCTTAGTTAATCCCCACTAATCTCTCTAACTCAAGTTCATATTATATCTAAGACTAACTCTGACACAGACCAGATGGCTAATGTCTCATAGCTAACTCAAATCTTAATTCTCCTCCACAACCCACAGAGGAAGAGCCTGAAGTAGAAGATGTGGATTCTTTAAGAATAGAACCAATATAGCAAAATTTGAAGACCATAATTCGACTAACATCAGGATCGTGGTTTACATTTAATGATATTCCACTTACCAACAACAGACATAGGTTACATGTTATTTTATACTTTTTGTTTTTGACTTCAGAGTATAGATTGATCTACAAATTGTTTAGCATTGGCATTCAGTTTCCAGTAGGCTAGAGTTTCAGTTCTAGTAGGATTTTTATTCAAGTTCCAGCATAGGAATTTAATTCCTTTTTTTAGCAGATTGTTTGCAACTATTCTTATCTGTTGCGGCCAGCTTTATCTTTCAATTAGAATTAGAATTCAAGTAGAATTATTATGTTTTTGTTTTCTATTTAAACACTTGCCGTCATTAATAAAAGTAGCTCCCTTTCTGCAATTTCAGCAATCGAGTTCCTTCTCTTATCTTTCATTCCTTCTTTCTTCTATTCTGTTTTTTTTTTTTGCAAAATAGTAGGTATGCTGTAATTATCCAACAATGGTATCAGAGATAGGTTGGTCTTATAGGACCTGCAAAAAATTTTTTGATATAGTTTTTTTTAATCACAAAACCAACGTCCAAAATTTTTAACTACTGCAACTATGTTGATCTAGTTTCAGTAGCTTACATACTTTTGTTTTAAACTTGCTATTGCTACTATTTTTGAATTTGTTTTTAAACAATTTTACAGTAGCAACTCTCTCATATTTTCAACTTGTTTGTTGCTGTCTTTTGAACACTTTTTTAAACCTCTTTCAATCTTGTTTTAAACACTTTGCAGCAGCATATCTACATCTATTTTTAAACCTCTCTTTTAAACCATAATCAAAATGTCCTCTAGTAGCATTGCTTTAAATCCTCTAGAAGTCTTCAGTGGTGAAAACTATCAAATGTGGTCAGTAAAAATGCAGTCTTATTTGGAGGCTTTTGATCTTTGGGTAGTTGTAACAGAAGATAGGCTAGTGCCTCCTCTACCCAAAGATCCCACCATGGCTCAAATCAAGTTCAACAGTGGAGAAAAAGCTAAAAAATCCAAATCCAAGACACTTATTCAAAATTCTGTAAGACACTCTATTTTCTACAGGATCATGGCTTGCAAGACAGCAAAGGAATCTTGGGATAGATAGAAAGAAGAGTATCAAGGAAGTAACAGAACCTAGCAAATGCAAGTGCTGAATTTGAAGAGGGATTTTGAGTCTCTAAACATGAAAGGGGATGAAACAATAACTAGGTATTCTGATCGTATTTCTTTAATTGTTAACAACATCAGATTGCGTGGAGAAGATTTTCCTGACAGGAGGATTGTAGAAAAAGTTCTTGTAACTCTTCCGGAGAGATTTGAATCCAAAATATCCTCTCTTGAAGAGTCCAAAGATCTCAGCGAGATATCATTAGCTGAGCTAATGAATGCTCTTCAAGCACAAGAGCAAAGAAGAACCTTTAGGCAAGATAAGATTACCGAAGGTGTATTTTATATGCAAAGCCAACAAGTTGGAACAGGGAAGAAGAATTTAAACAGCAAGAACAAGAGCAACAACTGTGAATTCCCACCTTGTGCACACTACATGTTAGACTATGTAAATAGTATTTATCTTATTATTTTTATATAATTCGATGTACAGCTATAATTAGTCAACACTATCAAGGCTACCCATCTGTATATAAGGAATTCACAAATCAATAGAAGGGGCACGGATGATTTCCTTCATGGTATCAGAGCCCTAATATCACCGCCGACTACATTCTCTCTTCCAAACCCTATTTTTCTTCTTTTCTTCCAAACCCTATTTTTCTTCTTTGCTTCTTTTCTTTAATGGTGGGAAAACATGGATTCCACCCAGCCCTCGCCATCAATAACATCAAAAACTTCATTCCCATCACTCTTGAGATGGAAAAAGGAAAATATTCTTCATGGGCTGAACTATTTAAAATCCATTGTCGTGCATACAAATTGATTAACCACATTATTCCATAAAAGCCATCTGATACAGGCAAAGAATCGTCTGTTGAAGTCGATCCTCCACTGTGGTCACAACTTGATGCTACAGTTCTTCAATGGATTTATGGAACGATCTTTATTGATCTTCTCAACACCATCTTAGAGACGGATACAACTGCACAATAAGCGTAGGAATGACTGAAAAATATTTTTCAGGATAATAAAAATTCTCGTGCTGTTTATTTGGAAAATCAATTCTCTCATGTTCTTTTGGATGATTTTCCGAACGTTTCTGCCTATTGTCAGGAGCTTAAAATGCTTTTTGATTAGCTCTCCAACGTTGGTGTACCAGTCTCAAATCAAAGGTCAGTTCTTCAGTTAATTGCGGGATTAAATGAAAATTACAATAGTGTTGCTACTTTTATTCAACAGAGTCATCCCTTGCCTCCCTTTTATGAGGCACGTTCAAGGTTAATTCTTAAAGAAACCCGCAAAGCTAAGCAATCAGCTACTGCCTCTATTGTCGCTGGAACTGCTCTTCTTACTGCTGGTATGACCGATGAGAATACTCCTTCTAATCGTGGCTCTAACTATGGTTCTAATAATGCCACTCCATGCAACAGTAATGAGTAGAAAAGAGAGCAGTCTCGAAACAATAACAGAGGCAGAAGTAATGGCGGCAGAGGTAGAGGTCGTAGTGGTAACAACCATGGTACTGGACAAAATCAAGGAGAAAGGCAGCAAGGAGGTAATCACATGGGTGGGCAATAGCATTTTCAGCAGCAGCAACAACCACTATTTTATCCATGGTCTGCTTATCCGCCTTGGCAATCTTGGGGACGACAAGCTTGGCCTGCACCGCCATGTCCATATCCGACTACTTTTAGGACACGACCAACTACCAGACAGTTCGGACTCCTTGGCTCTCGTCCACAATAGGCATATGCTGCTCAAGCACCTCCTTCTCGCTATGCACCTACTGACATTGATGCTGCAATGCAAACCATGTCTCTAAATCCACCTGAAGAAACTATAGGAGCGACATCACATATGACTTCATCTTCTGGTACTTTCTCGTCTTATTTTAATATGAGCAGTACTACTAATGATATAATTGTTGGCAGTGGGCAGAAAATTCCAATTTGTGGTTATGGCCATACATCTCTTACCCCACCACATCCACCTTTATATTTAACCAATGTCCTTCATGCACCTAAAATCATTAAAAACTTGGTTTCTGTGCGTCGTTTGGCTATTGATAATCAAGTTTCTGTTGAGTTTGATCCTTTTTGGTTTTCTGTGAAGGATTTATGGACAGGGATGCCACTAATGAGGTGTAATAGCGTTGGGGATCTTTATCCTATATCCAACTGTTCAAGTTCTTCAGTTAATTCTCCATCCACTTTTGTTGCTTTATCATCTGTTTTATGGCATCATAGATTGGGACACCCAGGACCATCTATTCTCAATTCTCTTAGCAAGAATAATTTCATTGATTGTAAACATTCTTCTGGTTCCTCAGTTTGCAATTCTTGCGTTTTGGGAAACATGTTAAACTGCCTTTCTTTGCTTCTTCTTCTAGCACTCTACTACCATTTGATATAATACATAGTGATTTATAGACTTCTCCTGTTTTGAGTTCAGCTGGTCATAACTATTATATTCTTTTCTTGGATGATTGCACTAATGTTTTTGTGGACTTTTCCCCTTGGTCGAAAATCCCAAGTATATAATATCTTTCAATCCTTCAGTGCTCTTATCAAAACTCAGTTTGAAAGACACATTAAATGCTTTCAATGTGATAATGGAAAAGAATATGATAATGATTCATTCAAACAATTTTTTCACAACAATGGCATGCTTTTTCGGTTTTCTTATCCATTTACTTCTTCACAAAATGGAAAAGCAGAAAGAAAAATACGTACCATAAATAACATGATTCGAACTCTTCTTTCTCATTCTTCCATGCCACCATCCTTTTGGCATCATGATTGAACCCAAGTTTGCTATATTATTCCTTGACATTTTCATGGTTTTTGTTATACTTTTTGGCTCCTTTTGTTGGATATTATGCTTAATTTGACCAAAGAGTATGTGTTTTGAATTAATGTGATTCGAGGGTCAAATTGTCATAATTAATTAACAATTGCACTCCCTTAAATTATAGGACAATTGATATTACAAATTATTACTTTTCATTGCAGGTTTGAAGGAGAGTAGAGCAACAAGAAGAGTATAACCAAAGTGGAACAAAGAGATAGGAGCCATAAGATCACTTGAAGAAGAGCATACGTCGCGACGTTCGACAATTAACACGTCGCGATGAGCTAGTCAAGTCGACACGTCGCGACGAGCACGCCAGAGACACGTCGTGACGAGTTTTAATTCTCACGTCGCGACATGCAGTCGGGTACTCAGACTTTAAATGGATAAATCTCTCACTGTAGCGACCCAGCCCGTGACCCATCCTATATATCTTACCGAATTAGGTTAGAAATGGATCTTTTGGACATCGTTCGGTAGACAGAGAGAACTAAGGGAGAGGGATGAGAGGAAGAGAGAATAGAGAACACCGAGCGGAAGCAGTCGCCACCCAGGGTTCCCTTTGGGGTTCCTTGGGAACTTTTTTTGTATAGTTTTTATCTTTTCTTTTTGCAGCATTGTCCACCGTAGCTAGCTTGGAGTGGTTGCGAGTCGTAAGGCTTCCGGTTGCTATGCGTGGTTAGGTTTCTATCCTCTTGAGGATGCAGTGATGGTTGGAGTTTACCGAGCTTAAAGAGAAGTAGCTTAATCTGTAGTTTTGCTATGATTTATGAATATGCCTTGGTCGAGGGCTTGTAACTTGTAGTGAAGCTATTTGATTATAGCTCAATCAAACATTGAACATTTATTGTGTTGTTTGGATTAGTAGTTTACATTGTCACGTTTAACTATATTGTTATGAACAGTCGAGTTGGGGTTTATTACTTTGTAGTTAGATAAAGCTTGATTAGAGTTTAATTAAGCGGTGAACAATGTAATGTGTTATGGAATTACTTATGTAGAATTTTGAGCTTAAATATATGAAGTCTCATATATGTCCACTTGTGATCTTGTTGATTCTCTTTTATCTGCCTAGTTGTGTTTGATATTGAGTTGATGCTAGATTGCATTTGACCCATTGCATTGGCAATTCCACCGCACACACTAAGATGTTTTTAACAAGGTTTTAAGCAATGGAGTTCATTGATTAAAACCTTGGACTTAAAGAATCCTTTAAGGTTCTAGGGCTCAAGAGCACCTAATGGGGTCTTGAGAAATGGAGTCGAGAGTGACAGGAGTTCATTAATCAAGACCCTGGACTTGAAGAGAGTCCTTTAAGGTTTACCATTCAAACTTAGTGATTTCTAATCCCTTCCAACTAAGATGCGCTTAACGGGATCTTGAGCAATGGAGTTCATTGATCAAGATCCCGGACTTAAGGAGTCCTTTAATGTTCTGAGGCTCAAGAGCACTCAATGGGGTCTAGAGGGATGGAGTTCATTAATCAAAACCCTGGACTTAGAGAGAGCCCTTTAAGGTTTACTATTCACACTTAGTTTTGAACCGTGATAGTCAAAGCTCATTTTTAAGAGGATTTCATCTTTTGTTTTAATCTTTTCATTTTCCTTTTCAAAGACCCAAAAATACTTTTTACATGTTTTTGTTTGCATTGCATTTTAGTTCTTTATCATTTTCATAATCAAAACCCCATTTCTCCTTGCTAATTTCACTTGCATTTTATGACATATAGGTTAGTTTAGGTCCATTTCATTAGGTCCCATGAAGTGAGACGACCCGAGGTTGCATCCTATACTACAATCCTTGGTATAAATTATTTTTGACCGGTTTCCAAGGATCAATTTTCAGATCGAACGACGAGCCGCGATCAGCATGCCAAGATAATAATTTACCACCAGTCAAAACACTAGTGAATATATCATTAGTCAGATCAAAACCATCCACATACAACTGATTAAAATTCATAAACCCCAAAAATGCATTCAATGAATCATAATCAAATTTAATTAATCTCCTCCTCACATAAACCATATGAATTCAAGTTGTCCAAATTCATACAACCTATGATATAGAAAGAAACCAAGATAAACTTGAGAAGCCTAAGTCATAGAAAATCTTAATCTTCTTACAGGTCTCTAATCAAGAATCAACATATTCTTGACATAACTCCGTAAATCAAAATCCAAAAGCAAAATTCTCAAATCATCAAGTAGAGTCTCATTCTCACATCAAATATAATATTTAACAAGTAAGGAAAAGCCAGACGCATACCAATCTTAGAAAACCTATAAATTAAAAACTCAAAAAGTCTAGATGATAACTCCTTTAAACCTTTTTTTGTTTTTTTTAATAAACAACATTAATATACTTCAAAAATGTAAAACATGCAATCCTTGTGCCCCTTGAAGAAATTCAAACCTGGGCTTATTCCTCATCACATTAACTTTGTCATCAGATGTCTGGTATGTTTCTCCCTTAGAAGCAATTAATAGATCTTTTGTTTGACTAGTTTCTTTAACAATACAACTAACTGTGAATCTGGACAATTTCTTGTTTTTTCTTCACTTCGTCTTTGTGCTTGTAATTGACCATTTCTAACCCAAGTATTTTTTTTGGTAATGTGGATTGTTGCCAGAAGTTCATTGAAGATTGTCTAGATTTTTGGTTTTGAGCCCTTTGAAATATCAATTGTAACAACTTGTAACATTTTGGCTTTATGTGCCCAATAACCCCACAAAAGTGACATATAGGTATAAACTTCCGATTCTTCATGAGATTTCTCCTTGCAAATATCTGATTGCTCCACTTTTCTCATCATTAGACTTAAAACATTCACCTTTATAACCAATGCCTTGAAAGTCTCCCTTAATCTTTTAGCAATTTTTCTAACTTTTCGGTACTTCCATTTAATATTCTTATCCCTTTTTCCGTACTAACCGGGTTCGACTTTGTTTCATTTAGCTCATCTATTGTAGATAACAACTTTTTCTCTAGATCTTGTACGATGTTCTTCATAGAAGAGTTTTCCTTCTTCAACTTCTCATTTTTCTTATATGTTTGAAACCATTTAGCATACATTAACTCATAAGCCTTGCAAATATCCTCCCTCTTGTAATCCAAATCAATGTCATCACTGTCATAATCTGAAATTGAACTTTAGATTGATTCATTTGCATTTTTTCTGAAATTTTGGATTGATTTATCCACAATTTCATCGTCAGTTTCTTCCTTCTTAATTGCTGTTAAGCAGGCAACTGGACTTCTGCTATATAAAGCAACTAACACAGTATTATTGCTCAAAAATTCCTCTTCACTATCATACTCACTTCCAAATTTATTCTCACTCCAAACACTCGTATAAGAATTCCGTTTTCTCTTCCTCAAAGTGTTAACACATTCCTCTTGTACATGTCCGAAGCCTTGACATTCATGACATTGAATTTTCTTCACTTTTCTTTCACCTTTTGAGTTTTGGCTTATTGTTTGAAATTACTATTTAATGAGCTCCTACTGTTTTGCCTAAAATCAGATCTATCATTCTTCACTTTCTTTAACCACTTGCTGAAATTTCTTGTCAATAACTCCATATCCTCATTCTTATTAGATTCATCTTTTAAGTCATCCACGACTTTACCAATCTCAGCTTGTAATGTCAATCCTTTGTGCTTCTTTTGTTTATCACTCAACAATATCATCTCAAAGTTGGTAAGAATCTCAATTACCTTATCCAAATACAATTCATTAATATTATGGGCTGCTTCAATGGCTACAATTTTCGGTATGAACCTCGAAGGTAACGATCTCAATGTCTTTTTAATAAGTTTCGGATTAGAATACTTCTTTCTGAGTTGATGTGCTTGGTTTGCTATGTCAGGCAATCTCTCATGGAAGTCTTCAATGGTTTCACTCTCATCCATCTTCAGCTCTTCAAATCTTACAACCAACAACTAAAGTTTTGAGGCTATCATAGATTTCGATCCTTCATGTATAGTTTGCAAAGTTCCCCACGCTTCTTTTGTTGATTCACAAGCTGATATCATTGAAAAATATCCTTCATCAACTGTATTGAAAATGGCGTGTGTGGCTTCAGAATTTCCAAGCGCTCTCTCTTCTTCATCCCTTAACCATTTAGATGGATCTTTAGGCAATGTTTCTCCCTTTTTGTCAGTCGTCACTGGATGTGTCCAGCCATTTAAAACTAAGTTCCGTGCTTTTATTCCTTAGGCCTGAATGAACACTCTCATCCGTGATTTCCACGCAAGATAGTTGGAACCATCTAGCAATGGTGATGATCGCGCGTCGTTACGATAGTCAAAATAAAATAACTAGACTACTACTATAGCAGTGGTGAGTCTAGGTCGATCCTACATAGAATATGTGTGAAGTTTATGAAATAAAATTAATCGATGTTTACACTTAACGCGAGGGGGGGTTTGGATTTTTCAAAAAAGAAAATAAAATGAAACTAACTAATAAAAACAAATTAAAGAAAACATGAAAAAATGATAAATGTGGGGAATTCAGTAGGGACCCGGTTCTTCGGTTCAATCTCCGCCTATACCCTGACTAAGCATATTTTATTAATTTGATGTTCTTTAACTTCTCATAGCAATTATTAATCGTGGGTTAAAAATTAACTCAAGTTTTTCCTTAGGTTTTGTTTAATCAAGATACGATCATTAATTAAACTTAACCACCGAACAACCTAGGATATGATCTCTAAATTTAATTAGGCAGTAGCATTGCAAATTAGGAAAAACCGGTTAATCAAGGTAACAACCACATACGATGCGTCATTTAACCTAGATCATGTTATCCCTAATGATTACGAATCATTAGTCGCTACACATGAATTTCAACATAACAATTACGAATTATATTGAAATTCTAGCAATGAGTTTAAAATTAACAATTCAATGAACGCATTAAAACTATCAATTCACAATACCTAATGGGTTTATATACAAATAACCGAACAATAACCAAAATCTGATTATCCATACACAATACCCAAATAAATAAAATAGGATAACACAATTAATTCCTAATAAGAGAAAGAAACAATAAAATAATAATAAAATTACTTAATCCAGGTGATCGGCATCGATAATACTTCTGAACCGACATCAGGACGTTTAGCCATTTATAAGTATTTTCCAAAAAAAAGTTTCAGCCTCCATTTTATTCCCTAACCGAAAATCTCCTATTTTACTTCACTGTCTAAACCACGCTGTAGCTCTTCTTTACTGTTCTTGCCTGCGCCTCCATTTTGCCTTCGCTATTATGCTCCTCTACTGCGCTTCTTTGTATCTACTGTAGTATGTCACTGTGGCTTGACAAGACAAATTAACATTGACACTCTTTTAAATCCTCCCTGCGCTACTCCTTGCTTCCACACTACTCCACGCCTGTAGCTTCTCTGCGCCAGCGCCAGCGCCAGCTCACCTCACGCAAGCCTCACCGTGCCGCAGCCACCAAGCTGCAGGTGTGATCCAGCTCCCTCTCTTCACGCCATCGTTGCTTACTGATTTATTTCTGTCGTCCCCTGGCATCTCTACTGTCGCATGTTTAAAACCCTGCTGCCTTAAGCTACTTAAACGCAGCGTCGCATCAACGCATGCGTTGCTGCGTTTAGCAGCAACTTTTTTTTTTTTTTCGAATAAAACCGTAGATATTGAAAGGCGAAAGTCTACACCCAAGCTATCAGGCTTACTCCATATACTCGGATCCTACAAGCCTTTCAATATCAGGAGCATTACAAATAGATTTATCTAAAAATAAAATAGGGACCAAACAAGAAGGACTAGTTTTTCAACGATGAAGGTTTGCATGTAATAGGACTACCCAAACTAAGGAGTGAGCCGCCCTATTGGTAATCCTGTGCGTCCATCGAAAGAACAAGTGAAAGAAGTGTCGCTTGAGCACTAAACAATCAAGAGCCAACAATCCAATCTCTAAATAAGTAAAAGTCGAATTTGTAATAGCGTGAATATAGCCAACAAACAATCCGATTCCACAACAACATGGGTAACTTGTTTGTCTTTCAACCACGAAAGTGCTTCTCTAATCGACATGAGTTCAGCAATAACTGGGTCGAACAAAGCCAAATAATGCCTGGAAAGCATTGCTACAAAACTCCCCCTTTCGTCTCTAAGAACAACAGTAAAACCTGTTGCGTTTTGTTCGTTAAACACGACAGCGTCAACATTACATTTCACAAAACCAGCCGGAGGTTGACGCCAACCTTCGGTATGAGGGCGTAAGTTGCTAGCTGAAACGCTAACTCTCTCAAAGCTTCTCCTAGACTCCTGCCAATCTTTAATAAAATTGTCAGCAAAAGTAACTATCATATAGGGAGAGACAGTCTTACCTTTCCAGACTCTCAGATTGCGATGGTACCAAATGCTCCACAAAATAGCTAACACCCGGGTTAAAGAAGATACAAAGAAATTAACCAGAATATTCCCGAGCAAAGTTTCAATTCTCTGATTCGGAAGACTCAGCTGCGCCATAGCCCAACCTCCTTTTGCCTGAGGACACTCCAAAAGCACATGATTCAGATCTTCCTCAAGGCCACAAGCATCACAATCTGTACGGAGCGTGATTCCTTTACACAATAACCTCACTTTGTATGGAATGAACTCCCTCAGACATCGCCAAATAAAATCCTTAATCTTTGAAGGGATGGCTAAATTCCACAAACGAATCCAAGGTTGCTCCTCAAAGAAATTGGCGATGTCCGTATACAAACTCATGGCCAGTTTATATCCAGATTTAACAGAGTTAATCCCATCCCAACTATGATGCCATATCAACTGGAACTTGACTCGTTAAATAGCTCCCTTACTTTCATGTTGCTTAAGCTTTGTATTGGAGGAGAGGTGATAAAGAAATTAGAGGCGTCATTAATCCAGGGATCTTTGAAAACCTCAATCGAAGCTCCATCTCCAAGTCTCCAACGAACACCATGAATCAATATATCCTTGGCCGCATAAATACTCCTCCAAATAAAACTTGCATTAGCCCGATCCTTAGCCTCCAAAAAATTACCAGAAGGAAAATATCTCGCTCTAAAAATTCAACTTGGAAGTGATTTGGGATATGCGATGAACCGCCAGGCTTGTTTGCAAAGCATAGCCAGATTGAAACAATGAAGGTCCCTAAAGCCCTTATCACCATTTTTTTTGGCACACAAAGACGTTCCCAACTCGCCCAATGAATATTCTTTCTAGTAACATTACCCAAGCCCCACCAGAAGGAGTTCATCATTTTTTGTAGTTCATCACAAGTTCCGCGAGGAAGAAGGAAGATGCTCATGCAATATGCAGGCAATGCTTGGGCAACTGTTTTAATGACGACTTCTTTACCTGGTCTAGATAACAGCTTTTTCTTCCAGCTCATAATCCGCTTGCTAAGCCGATCTTTGATGAAGGAAAAAACCTGTTTCTTTTGTCGCCCAATTAAAGAGGGGAGACCTAAGTATTTCCTATGGTTAAGAGGAGTGTTTACTCCTAAAATAGCTTCCACTGCGTTCCTGTCGATTTGTGAAGTATTAGAACTGAACATAATACCAGATTTCTGATAATTAATCGCCTGTCCTGAAGGCGCTTCATAGATATCTAATAACCTCTTGATATTATGGCCTTCCCTCATATTTGCTCAAAAGAAAAGAAAACTATCATCGGCGAAAAAAAGATGGGAGACGCTGGGACTGCCTGGACAAATCATAGCTCCATGAATGTCCCCTCTCAACTCACTTCTTCGGAGCAATGCAGAAAGACCTGCAACACAAAGAATGAACAAATAAGGGGATAGAGGATCCCCCAGCCTCAGTCCATGCTTGGGTTTGATGGGGCTAACTTCAGTACCATTGAAAGCCACAGAATAGTTGACTGTAGAAACACACAACATGATGAGCTCCACCCATTTTCTATCAAAACCCAACTTCAACAGGATGAAACGTAAATAGTTCCAATCGACCTGATCATATGCTTTACTAATGTCGATTTTGAGAGCTGCTTCTCTAACTTTGCCTTTACCCTTGTTCCTCATGTAGTGAATAATTTCAAACGCCACCATAATATTATCAGTACTGAGATGTCCTGGGACAAAAGCCGACTGCATGGGAGAAATTATTCGAGGAAGGAGAGTTTTGAGTCGATTCGCTATAACTTTGGCCATGAGTTTATACAGGACGTTACATAGAGCAATTGGACAAAGGTCTTTCATACAACTCGGATTGTCTTTTTTTGGAATCAAAACAATCACTGCATCATTGAGATTAGCCGGAAACTCCTGTGTCTCCATCTAATTGCGGCAGCTGTTAAACACGTCTGTTCCCACAATATGCCAGCATTTCTGAAAAAATGCCGGACTCAATCCGTCTGGCCCAAGAGCCTTATCCAGGTGCATATCGAACATTGCTCTCCTGAATTCCTCCATCTGTAAGGGTGCCAACAAATACTCATTGTCCTCTTAATTAACCACCGAGTCGATGGACTCAAAAAGGTGGAAATCTGAACTTCCCGAAGCTGAAAACAACTGAAAGAAATTGTTGGACCCCGAATTTTAAGTGAAATTTAGAAAATAAGAAATGATATAAAATGAGTGTTTTGCATATGTATTGTGTAATAGATGAAATTATGCTTTAAGGAAAATTTATGAGAAAAGCATTATTGGAAATTGATGTATTTGATAATTATTGGAGATTTGTATGGTTTATGAAAGTTCAAGTGAATTAGTTGATTGAAAAGTTAGTAGAAAATCAAGAAATAAAGAGAAAAGTGTTAGAAGTTGAAAAAGTAAGAAAGTTGACTTTTGGAGATAGAAAGTTTGACTTTAAAGTTGACTTTCTGATTCGGGCGAAATTTGAGAAAATGATCTCCATGAAACTTGTAGATTACGTTGAGAGTTTTCTGTAGCCATAAAGAATGCAATTTTTCGATATCGGGAGTGAAAGATATGGTTTTTGGAAGTTATGCAACTATTTAGGGAAATATTAAATAGGACAGGACCTTTGATTGACAATTTGATCATTTTAGAGATTGATTTGAGTTTTGAGTTTTTAAGGAAGTTGTAGAGCTTCCTTTAAGCTTTTGATTGATACCAAATTTGTCATATTTGGAGTTCGGGATTTAGAATTATGAATTTTTGAAGTTTAGAGTTGAAAAAAAAGGGGATAAATCGAAGTCAGCCACTTCGCGATCGCGAGCTGCTCGCGGTCGCGAAATGGTCGTTTTTGGTCGAGTCTCGCACTCGCAAGCCGTCGCACTCGCGAGCCTCCGGTTTTCTTCGGCGGCTTCTTCTCGATTCGGATCGCGACCGCGAGACGTTTGCGATCGCGAGCCAGCTTCTTTCGTTTCAGCTCGCGATCGCGAGCCGTTCGCGATTGCGAACCGGCTGCTACAGTGCGACGTGATTTTTGAATTATTTGAAATCTTTCCGTTCTTTTGCTTATATCTTCTCCGTCCGACATCTGATTGACTTGATTTTTGAAGCGTTGGATTCCTAAGACATTGAATTTCATTTTCGTGGAGAATTATGATTTTTTTGAGATTAAATTAAGGATGATTCTTTTAATCAAAGTGAATTGGGAAAGTTTCCAAACATGGTTCAGTATTTTGAGAAATTCAGGAGCTGTGGAGCTCCGATTGAGTTGATTCTCGAGGAAAAATGAAATTGAGACGTAGGGATACAATTGTTATGAAGACATCGGGTCAATTTTGTGATTAAGAATGCCAATTTCTGAATGGAATTAATGTGCTGGAAAAATATGTTGACAAATGAGCAACCTGAAGTGTTTTGTGCATAATTTTTGATGTAGTGCTCCAAATTGGATGATTCTCACGGCATTATGAAATTAAGACATAGAGGAACATTTTTCTAGAAGGAAGTTTTGACAGATTCCTTCAAATTGATGGTGCGAATCAGATCCGTAAGTTAAGCATGACAAAAAGGGCAATTTTGGAAATAGGCAAATAAGTGGGGGTAACTTGGTCATTTTGGCACCATTTTAATGACATGGCCATTTAAAACATCATGGCTGTCGTTTTAGGGAGTAGAAACACGACTTCTGCCCAAAGACTTGAAAGAAATAAAAGAGAGAAGAGAAAGGTGAAGGTTTCGGCCATGGAGAAGAAGAAAGAGGAAGAAGGAGAATCAAGGTTTCGAATTTTTTGGGGCTTCTACCATGACTTTTGAGTAGATTTAAAAGAAAAAAGAGGGAAGAAGGTGAAAGCTTCCTTCCAAGCCCAACAAATCCGAATTAGAGAGAGAAAGAGGTAAGAGTTGGTTTTTGAAATTTGAGTTTTAGTGAGATATTGGAGTAGAATCATGGGAAATGATATGGGTTTATGGATTATGAGCTCAATTTTGAAGATTTCATGATAAATTGGATTTAATTTTGGAAATTGTGAATTGGGGATTATGCCCAAATTTGAAATTTGGGGGTTTTTGAAATTGATGTTGTAGATAGCTTAGATTAATGATGAATTTGAGTTTTATGAAGTCAATTTTGAAGTTTATGCTTTAGGTGAAGTTTAATTTGAAAAATTGTAAATTGGGAGTTTAGGCCAAATTCAAAATTTGGGGTTTTT
>JANIHZ010000002.1:9791789-9805081 GCA_027478365.1 Erythroxylum rufum
TATCTAGACCTCACCTTGCACATGAACGGCAAGACCAACACTTGCACTCGTAGAGAGAGAAAGAGAGGCAAGACCTATGCTTTTTTCTTTGTGTGAAGATGGGTAGTTAACGCCCTTGACTACAACACAAGCGATGGCAAGACGCGGTGGAAAATTTAAGGGCAAAATTATGTGATGGTCTAAATTGCTAGTGGCAAGGGAGGGCAATCATGATTAAAAAACATTGTGTGTTTGTGGCCGGCGGCTGAAGATCTAATGGGTCGAGAGGGGTATCTTTGGTTCAATGTGATGTAAAGAGCCTTACTGGACCGTAATGGTAAGGCACATGAAATAAAAGCTTGTGGGTTCTAACAAATGGGCCTACTCATTTCTCTAAATGCAAGCGGTTTGCAATTGGAATTGCAACTACTAATTCTTAGTTCTAATGCAACAAAATCCTAACTTATAACTGTAGATACCTCCCAAATAACAACATGATCTAAATATTTCTTCTAATTTATTATTTCTTCAAAACAAAGATACATCGTGTTTTTGGTTCAAACTTAGTCAGGAAGTAATGTCCCTTGTATGCTCCTAATATCCTAATATCTTCGAACAAGTCACTACTTTTTATACTATATAGGTCTTTTTTTATAAAATTTTGGTGGATATGGATGAGTGATTGCCTTTTATGTGCACTAGGGATCATATAGGAGGCATGAAAAATTTAACAAAGAGGATCGAGGTAGAGACAAAATAGACATAGGCACAATATTTCCCCATATTTGCACAAACAAAACAAATATAAGTTCAAATATATGTGCAAAATATTGTAGAACAAAGCAAAAAAACATGGAAATGAAGAAGTGGAAAATATTACCAGTTATCGCAAACGAGAAAGGAAAGTTAAGTTGCATAGAGGGCAAAGGTGATGATAGTAGCTAGTGACAACTCTAGAGATGGCAACTAGCGACAGGGACGATAATTAAGAATAGCAATCGGTCGAACCATGAGTTGGTTTTTCTAATTTTTTAAAATAATTTTTAAAAAATTAAAGTGTAAAATAACATTTTTTTTTCTTACTTGAGTCTGGACCTCTAGATCCAGTTTAACTTTTATAAATAAAATGATGTCATTTTGCATAAAAAAATTAGGTCTCAAATGAGTCTGAATTTAGTTTTATCCGTGAACTAATCCATTACAAATACGTAAATTTAAGCTTATGAGCTAACTCATTGTCATCTATGAAGATAACAGTTACCGACAATGAAGAGGAATAACATTAGTGGTTTTATTAGGAAAATTGGGAGTTTTTAGGGTTATGGATTTGCCAAATTAGGTGCTTGTTTTTTTTTTTTTTTTAAGGTAAGGTGCTTGTTAATTAGGGTCTTAGTTTATATTTAATTAAAATTTTTAATTTTAATGTTAAAAAAAGGAGATTAGGTCCCATAGGACTATGTGCCAATGATGTGACATAAAACTGATGGAGTCATATCTTCGTTGTATTTTTCATATATGTAGAGTTTGACCTTAGCATTTTTAAAATAAGAGAATTTAATTTAATTACAGCAAAATGTTAAAGTCTAAGTTATGTTAAGGTGTGAAAGTTAGAATTATTTTTATCTCTTTGACCATTCATTTTTCTTATGACTCCTAATTACAAGTTTTAGGTCGTAATAAAAATGGGGAGTCAACAAAACTTATCAACCTTTAAGATTTAAGTTCACTTTAATAATATAATTTAAGGGTGGAATTATGTATTGGTCGGGCAATAGTGATAAAAATAATATGTGTGTTTGTGGCTGACGGAGCTCTAATCAAAGGGTATCTTTGGTTCAAGGTAATGGAAGGAGCCTTAGTCTGGACCATAATGGTAAGGTACATGAAACAGAAGTTTATGTGTTTGCAAATGGCCTACCCAGTTCTCTAAATGCAAACTTTTTGCCCGTTCTTAGTTCTAATGTAGCAAAATCATAACTTGCAATTGTGGATACTGCCTAAATACCAACATGATCTACATGACACACCATCTAGTTTAATATGTCTTCAACATAAATATATTGCATATTTCTGGTTTAAAGTTGGCTAGGAAGCAATGTCTTTTGTATTCTCCTAGTGTCCCAGTATCTTCCAACATGTCACTCCTTTTCATACAACTTAGGTCCTTTTATAAAGTTTTTGTGGGTATGGGAGGTAGACACAAAATAGACATAGACATAACACTTATATAAGCCGGGAAAAAAAAAAGTGCAAAATATTGGATGACAAAATAACAAAAAATGGAAGCAGAGAAGTGGAAGATATTACCAGTTACCACAAAAGAGAAGCGAAAGCTGCGCTGCATAGAGGGCAACAGTGATGATGGCAATTGGCGACAGTAAAGATAGCGGCAGGCAACGTTGAAGATGGTGGCTAGCGACATTTTTTTGGTTGTATTTTTCATTTATGTAAAGCTAAAATTTAGCATTTTTTAAACAAAAATTTAATTTGAACATAGTAAAATGTTAATATTTAACTTGTCTTGGGATGTAAACGTTAGGGTTATTTGTCTCTTTGTCCGTTCATTTTCTTATGTCTCCTAAATTACAAGTTTTGGGTCTTAACAAAAATGGGGATTAGAGAGAACTTGTCAACCTGCAAGATTTAAGTTCATAAGAGAAATTAAGGATAGAATTATGTGTTGGTCCAAGTTGCTGGCGGACTGGGAAGACAATAGTGATAAAAGAAAAAAAAAACGTGTGTTAATGGCTGGCGGCTGAAGATCTAATGGGCCAAGATATGATGATATAAGGAGCCTTGGTTTGGACCGTAATAATAAGTTACTTGAAACAGAGGTCTGTGAGTTCTTCCAAATGAGCCTACACATTTTTCTAGAAACAAGCGATTTGTAATTGATTCTTTGTTGTAGTTTGGAGCAAAATACTAACTTAAAAGTGCTGATGCTGCCCAAGTAACTAGTTGATTTAAATGTACACATCACCTAGTTGAACGTGTCATCGAAATGCCGTTTACCTTTTTAATGGGCATCACTGTCCACTAGTTCAAGCGGAGAAGACTAACAAATTCGAAAACCAACACCTAAACGTCTCCTTCACGGACAGAATTTCATGAGTATATTCCTTAGCTAACTGTGACTATGTGGTATTTGCCACGTGAGTTTGAAGATGTGATGATCATATAGATTTTAATATGATATCATTTTTCTCTTGTGTCATGTGAAAGGATGATGTAGGTGTTGGGTTAGGTGGCTGCTGAAGGGCCGCCTCCGTGTTGGTTTGGTGGCTGTGGAGGTTATTATTCTTTAAGATAGGTAAAGGGTTAGAACTTAGAAGGGGCTTGAAAATGGTCCCTAATGCTTCACCAAGGGTTGGAGTTTGTTGAAGAAATTCCTTTAACGAGACTTGTTGCTGCACCACCACCTACAACATCATTCATGCCGGTTCATGGTTAGGAACACATATGATATGAACTGTTTATTTATGTGCGTCTTTTTGCTGCTGTGTAAAGACTCCTCTAATTTTTTTTATTAAAAAAAAACGCTTTTTAGACTTTTTTTCAAATTATATTAAATAAATTATGAACATAACTGTACCAGAGTAATTAAGTTCAATCTTTTGCTTAGAAGTCAAGAAAAATACTTATAATTGCCGGTAATTAGGAAGGAAGAAAGAAATATGTAAAACTAAAAAGAATATGATATTTGCCAAAACTCAAAAAGGGGATTGATGAAGACTACGTACAATAAATTGCTAGAACGCAACACCAAGACAAAAGAAAACAAAACAAAACGGAGACGGAGACGGAGCGAAAAGAAACAGAGTCGTCAAATCCCAGGAGTCTTTTGATTCAACAAAAGCCCACCCAGAAAACTTCCGTCTCCTGAGTCCTGCCAACTGGAGAAAAGGACACTTACGTTATTTATAGTTTTCTTACCAAGGCAAAGCGCATCCAAAACTACAAAGCTACCAACGAGTTCTTCTATAACGCTACCTCTCCACACACATACCATGGCCATTTCCGCAAGATCAAAATTTTTTGTTCATCTTTTTGTCTGATTCGTTGCCTGTGAATTGAAGTGGAAGTGTAAAGCTCGAAACTTTTATTGCGTGGGACGGGTTTTAGGAAGTTCCCGTCATTCTCCGTCAACTGTTCTCGTAAACCCTGTCCGTCCCTACTCGCACTTTCTCATATTTCCTCGTTTTCTTCGCCTGGCAACTATATAACCAGGTGATATCAATTACCTGTTATTTTATGTGAAGCTTGCGCCTTTCTTGCTTTCCGTTCTCGGCATTTCTGTTTCTGGGTTTGTTCTATTCTGTTCTTTTCTTCTCCTTGTTGGTTTCTTCTGAAGGCTCATCCCGTTTTTGTTATGTGGATCATCTTATTGGAGCATGTACTTCGTTTTCGAATTACACTTATTTGTAAAAGGGTTTCTTGTTTGTCTAATTAGAGGTTTGTGTATTACCTGGCTCTTTAATGCCTTATTTTGACCTTTTTATTTTGTGATTCTGGGAGCTAATTTCTTATATAGATCTATCGTTATTTTTATGGTTCGTTTTGCGTCCTTTAGCAATTGCTGTTTATTTTAAGTGCCATAATATAGCCATTGAAGAATGAAATTTTGCTTCTGGTAATGATCACCTGCGATCTCGTTGTATATTTCTCGTTTGCGTTTTGCTGTTCATTTTTTACTTGTGGGAAAAGGAATATGCCTTGTTCTTTCCTCTTATGCTATTTGAACAAGTATATTGATTTTTACGGCGCTGCTTTTACTAAAATTATTAAGAAGACCATTTGCATAAGTACTTTCTTGCTTAAATTAATAGTTGGTTATCTCAAATTTTCAGCATGGCCAGCCCTGTATTTCACCATGCTGTGGGGACTCTTCAGTCTCATCGGGGTCTTCATGACTCTGGATTAAGGTTTAGTCATGATCTTGGGTTCTCGGTTAAATTGATTCCAAAAGGTCTTGAAGCCCATATTGGACTATCAAGAAGGAGTTTAAATGCTTGTGAGAGGAAATATGGCATTATTAAAGCCTCATCAGCTTCTCCAACTTCGGTGGCTGGTCCAATTTCATCACCATCAAATAATGACACTAATGAGTGGCAGAAGAAATCAAGTAAGCAACTTCCCCATGATTCCACTCTCATAAAATCAACTCCGATAAGGTTTTGTCTGGAACAAAGTAGCAATGTCAATAGTACTGCTGCCTATAAAATTCAGACTAAGTGGAGGCATGGACTGAGTATTGTAACTGAAATAAAAGTTAGATCCGTCTGAATACTTGGAATTCAATTTGATACTTTAAGTGAACTTTTCTAATCAGTTATTTCTCTTCAATTATAGGTGAAACAGCTCTTATACTTGTGAGACATGGGGAGTCATTGTGGAACGAAAAAAATCTCTTCACAGGCTGTGTTGATGTGCCTTTGACAAAGAGGGGTGTGGAAGAGGCAATTGAAGCTGGTAGGCGAATTAGCAACATACCTGTTGACATGATATATACATCAGCCTTGATTCGTGCACAAATGACTGCCATGCTTGCAATGACTCAGCACCGACGCAAAAAGGTAGTTTTGACAAACAAACGTTTAGCATATAAAACTTTAATGTCTTGGTAGAAGTAACATACCAACAAATTGGCTACTTTAACCAACCTTATGGGTCATCGGTGACAAGTTAGGTTGGTAATATAAAGCTTAATTTTTGAATGATTTAGTAACATACCTGACACCCTGTCTTTAATTGATTTATCTACCTTTTAGTTGCCTGTCTAACCTGTTCACCGTCAACCTGAGGCAGGTGCCAATCATTATGCATGATGAGAACGAACAAGCAAGATCTTGGAGTCAAATTTTTAGTGAAGACACACTAAAGCAGTCTATCCCTGTCATAAAAGCCTGGCAATTGAATGAAAGAATGTATGCTAACTTTTTTTTGATAACCTAATGGCTGTAACAGTTATTACACAACTTAACGACTGTCTCTCATAGGTACGGAGAGTTGCAGGGTCTCAATAAGCAGGAAACAGCAGATAGATATGGGAATGAGAAAGTTCATGAGTGGAGACGAAGTTATGACATACCTCCACCTAATGGAGAGAGTTTGGAAATGTGTGCTCAAAGAGCTGTTGCTTACTTCAGAGATCATGTATAACCCTTTTTGCTCTTAATTCAACTGTTTTCTGAAGACTCATATGTGGTAGATCATTCATTAGCATCTGACTGCAGAAGGGTTGTGCTGCAGATTGAACCTCTACTTTTTTCTGGAAAAAATGTAATGATTGCGGCTCATGGGAATTCTCTGAGGTCAATCATTATGTATCTTGACAAATTAACTTCTCAAGAGGTGATAATCATGAAATTCAGATGCTTTATTTGGGTTTCTCTTCTTTGGCTTAACAACATGTAAAATTATGTTATTAAATCTTCTTGACAGGTTACCAGTTTAGAGCTATCAACCGGAGTTCCTTTGCTTTACATATTCAAAAAGGGGAAATTCATGAGGAGGGGAAGCCCTGTGGCACCGACTGAGGCTGGGGTCTATGCATATACAAGGGTATGCTAGTTTTGTCATTCCTATTTATTCCTCTCAATTCTATGCATACACGTTTAAATTGATCTGAAGTTTATATCTGCTTACCTGTGCGCATGCATTGGATGGTACATTTCAAAAGTGTGGGCGTAATTCAAGAGTGTAGTGAATTTACCATCTACATTCTAATATATAACGAGTATAAAATTAGTTACCTTTCCCTCTACGCTTGAGCTTATTTTGACGTGTGGAATTGAATAGCTTGCATTCTTTTATTCTTCTCCACACTCATTGTGTCAATTAAAATACCTCTGTGCAGAAGAAAGAGTTTCTAGATGTGCAATGACCATACAGATTTTGCAAATTGAAGACCTTTAAGCTTTTTTGGCCAAAAATTTGTCGATGAATTAAACTTTATCAGATATTCAAGACCATTACTTACGATTTTTCAGTTTAATTAGTGGCACGACCTATGCCTGGGCACTATGAATCTAGTAATTAAGATGTCAACTAAAAATACAAAAAATGATGAAAGAACTAGATTTTCTTTTCATGTTGTAAAAGAGCATCGAAAGTAGCTCCGTGATCAATGACATGCAAACTTCACTTTCCTTAAAAAAAAAAATCAAATAAAGCTTTGTGTTGATGATTAATCTTGGGAGCAAAACTCAAGACTTATTTTTACTTTGATCAAATTACTCAACGGGAATGGAAGTTTTCTTCCTCATACTTCAAATATTCATCTTTCTTTTTTTCATATTATGAATTAACCTTTGTGGGAGAGGTTGAGATTACACATTTTGAGGGCTTGAATTTTGTTTCTTGAAGTTAGAACACATATATATTCATTTGGAGTAACAAATATGTATCTGCATTTTCTTTTTCCTCTATTCAAACCTGTCACTTTCTGACATTCAAATTTCGCAATAGACTTTAGCTCTCTACAGGCAAAAGTTGGATGACATGCTAATTTAGTTCCATCGACGTTGGTAAGCACAATTGCTATAATCTTGTACTGCATCAATCTCAACTACTGCTGTTCTTCAATCCTTTCAACTCATTGTATAAGTTGACTATTTTTGTCTTTCCAGGAAGTTGTATTCTCTTGCGTCACAGATATTATAGCTGTTCTTCTCGGGGATCTAAGGCAGGCAAGTGGACAAGTTACATGCAACATGTATGAGCTACATGGCATCCTCCTCAACCACTAAAATATATAGAGCTTGCCTAGTATTTTTTGTAATTTTGTGGGGACAATCTGGTTTACTTGTTTTGAGTTCTTAACGTTGTTATAAAGTAGACGAATGTTTCTGATAGAGAATTTGAACGGTGTGATAAATGGATTAAAATAAGAGTATCTTTGGTTCAATATTGATGAATAGGCGAACTCTATTGTAATGTAGATATGAGATCATTTTGTCTTCAATCTTGCACTGACTTCATTCTTAAATTTTCACTGGATATTGTTATCATACATTCTCGACAATCGTTCGTGATTGGAATTTTGGTGATCATCCAATTTATACGCTTAGCTATATTAGTTCAACGGGGCTAAATTGTAGTGTTCGTGACAACTAAGTTGGTGAGTTATTCGGTTATTCATGCAGGATACATAGAAGAAAAAACTTTTCAATTAAACAGTCCTAAAAATTCATTAAGGAGTTTGAGCACGGTTCATCTTCAAATCAACAAATCCTTGTGAATAATTCATCCGGTACATGCGCCACTTCAATAGGATCCGTAAAGGGTACTGCATTACATGAATTTTCAATATAGTCTTGAATTCAATATAGTCCGGCATAAATTCAAGGGATTGAAGTGTCTAAGAGTCTCAGTACGATGACAAGTAAGCATCCAGAACCAAAGTCATAACAGGTTATCCTTAAACAAAGTCAGGCGGCTGCTTTTTGTTCAGGGGAAACAACCTGGAGAATCCCTTCTGGATCTTTAGCTCCAATATGATTTCCAGCGGAGCGAGTTGCAGAATCCCTACGATCAAGCTGGGAGCTTTCTGTTCTATCGTTATCTGGGGCATCAGAATCTGAAAATAAGTTAAGTGAGTCCAAAGAAGCAGCAGATGTCAGGTCCTGTTGTGGCACTACTGCTGAAGGAGTACTTCCTCTTGTCCAAAAAGAAGGCATCCTCTTGTCATCATCTCTCATCCTCTCTGCATATTTGCTAATATCGAAACCTGAATTGTTTCTTCCTCCAAATGCACTATCGAGTTCATCGATGTCAAATAGATCCTCCATTATCTTCATGGTGTTTGCTTCACCAGAATACACAAACTTGACCTTGTTGTAAGTCTTAGGATCTAGAAAAGCTTTCGCTGCCTGCAAGAAAGGATCTCCTGACATTAGAAACAGATGCAGCGTGTTAAACCAGAAACCGCAGTCATACCAACTTCTAGCTAAACCCAGAGAGACCAGACACTGAACTCTTTCATTTGGCCCAAATTGTTGGAATTTCACGCCTTGTCTTATTTATATGCAACTCTAAGAAGGTTACATGGTCCATTGCCATGTGATCATTGAATCATTTAAAATAGAAACAAAATAAAACCTTTCCTTCATCAAAGTAACTGATTTAGTTCAGCTACTGCTGCTGAGACTGGAGATAAATATTCGTAATACTGTCCTACAATAATGTACTGGGGAGGATGCATCCCTTCCATTTTCTAACATAACATAGAAGAACTAGTCCAAGTGAAAAGAAGAATGTTAAACCAAAATGAACTTTTCATCTAATCACTATATGCTTTCTTATCAAAGTTTGAAGGAAACGGGATAGCTTTCAGTACAATAGTCATCAGCATTGAAGTTTGATAAGGAGAGGAGATCTTTTAATTTTCTTGCTAGTAATAAAATCTCTACAAGTTTCCCAGGAAAAGAATACTTTAACGTATGATAGGATGCAGGCTTAATAATAGGTAGAGCCTTTTTCTATTTTGGTTCAATTTTCTGAAAAATAGGGACGTACTAATTACGTCATGTACTCTCAATCAAGAGACATGGAACCTGGAAAATGAAACGTGAATGTTTTTCCAGGATTTACGGTGATGATTTCATGCATATGATATCATTGAAAAACTTGTACTATGAAAATGGTTAATGTAAGGAAGATTACTATGATCTTACCAGCCAGAATGGTTCAAAAAATTTGGGTGCATTGTACAATATTGCCACACCTAGACGTTCTGGGTAGTGGTCTTGTAAAACATGGGCCGTTTCCCGTGTCACTTTCAGTGATATATTCGACAAATTGAAGCCATGAAAATCAATCAACCAAACCATCTGCTCCTGGTCTGGTGGTAGGTTTAAAACAGCATTCTCCATGCAATATACCAGATACCTTATCTGTCCCTTTGTTGACTTGGTATTCTGCAGTCATTTATCAGAGCAAGCAAAATAAACTTTAACTAGATTCTTTGACATTAAACTAACAGCAGAGTCTATATTACAATGCAATCGACACCATCCCAGCCCCATAAACAAATTAAAGACCTTACCAATGAATATAAAGAAAGATTAATAAAGAGCAGATATATTAAAATCTCAGCGGACAAAACAGAACTTCCTCTCTTACAGGAAGTTATTTTTCTCCCCAACTCTCATCCATGAGTTCATCTGAGCTGTCCCTTAAATGAAGATCATCTAATGATTCAAAGTTTTTAGGGCACAAATAAATAACCCTCTCGGCCTAAACACATCTTCTCCAATTAGTACACATAAGCAACAAAGGTTTCTCCAATATTTTTGAGAGATTTAGCTGAACGAGGCAAAAATACAGAGAGAGATAGAGTATGTGTGTGTCTGTGACTTTTACCTGGAAACTAGGTCTCATGACAAGCACCGATCTCCCATGCTTGTCAAAGTAATTTGATCTGTAGATCTTCCCAGTCTCTGCTTCATGAGCAATCTCTTCCTACATCCAATATGAACACAGTGAGAACAAATAACCGTTGTTATCTAATTAAATACTCAATGAATACAATTTACCAGTACTCTCAACCTACATACCTTAAAACTAGTGGAATTTCTCATTGATTGGATTGGAACCAGTTAAATTATTTCAGACTGCATCTTCTCTATTTTCAATCATGATGATAATGGTAATTCTTTAAGGTTGTACCTAATTAGTACACTTATGTAAGAGTGATCATGTTCATATGAGCTGTACTTTTATCTTTTTAGTTAAACTTCTCTGATGTTACGCTTGTACGTGTATATGTATAATTCTTATGCACAGACAAGATGAATGTAAATAGTTGCGTAAGTTGCATGTAAAGTACGACCCTATCCAAGGAGACAATGGGAACAAATCCCACCTACATCCTATTTAAGGATGATCTAAAAGCTAGAATAATAACTGAGGTAAAGCATGATTTACCCAACGGATCTCTTCTGGTTTGTATTCTGCCCTCCATTTCAAGGTAGCTTTCAGCATTTTAGTTGCCTTCCTAACATTCCAGTTTCTTGCCCTTAAGTATCTGGAGATTGATGCATCCGAACAATAAATGGCCAACTTCTCTGGCAATTGTCCAAGCAATTTTTTCACCTCATTAATCTGTGGATACCAAGCATAAAATGCTTAAAATATTCTCTTTGCATCAAACGCCTCAATTTCATATTCTAAACAAACTAGATGAGCATATTTGTTAGTTTTACCTTGGCCTGTTGCTCTTTAGCTGTTGAAGTCTTTTGTAAACCATTCGAAGAGGATTTCTTTGGACTCTCACTCATTGTAAGCTTCTGGACAACTCTGGAACTCTAGTTCAGGTTTCTATTTCAGTACATTCTCACTTATAACAAATATTTGAAACTACACACATAAGCAAATTGTGTAGCGACCAAAATCATTCTTTACATAAAAAAAGCATTCCAAAGGATGGTCACAACAAATGTATGCAAAATAAAAATCGAAACCATCCTTCTTATCTAAGACAGAAAAATGGTCTGTATTCGCCCTTTTGGACAAACTTAAGAGGAACGTTCATATCAAAGCACTAAACTGATTTACAGTAATGAATTGCTTGTTGATCAAAGCTTACTAAGAGGGGAGACTATTATTTCACTCTGCAATGATAGATCTACATAATGAGGCACGTTTAACAGCTTTATAACTACCTTTGGAGAAAGAATGTATAACATCAATACAGCCAGCAAAGAAAGAGAAAGCAGTTTGCTTTGTCGGTAAACAATCCTCAAAAATTGTTCTGACAAAAGTTGGAAGCAATCAAATTTGTGATAGACTTCAAGGAATGTTCGAAGTTTGTAAATTTAAATTTGCGTGGAAGAAAAGATCATTTTGACAGAGCATTTGAATAAAGTCGGGGCATCGAGAAGCTCAATGACTCCAACTGGATTCCTCCCTAAAATATTGAGCATTGAATAAGACCAGAATAAAAATTATAGCTTGACAATAAGGATTTGCATCACGATATACAAATGCATTCTAGGTAGATTAGGACTACTAAGTAAGTTGTCCTTCAGAAATAATATCAAATTAAATTAGGCTCCCAAAGGAAGTGAATTGCTATCTTAAAAATTTAAAGGCCTGACATAAATCAGACAATTTATGCTAACTCACTCACTGGGTACAGTTGCCAAGTACGTTAATGTAAATGTTTGACAAAACTTTAGAAGTACACTACAATAACCCAATTCCTTCCAGTTGATGTACAGACTACGAATGCCATTGGCAAATGCTTTAGTTGCAAAGAAGACGCCGAAAAGGAAACGTCAAATCGAAAATCTCCCCAATTCATGCCAATGGCTACACTGCAGATGGCTTGGACTAATGACTGCCCACAGATTAAACTCATACACTATAAATTTGAGCAATTACTGACTCCAAAACTACAATTTGAGGATTCCTTTCCTCTTGAAACGACGTCATTATAAATTTCTCGGTGGACCTAACACTCGGTTTCTATGTTCATTTTAGTAGATGCAAATTACGAAACAATGATACTCTCTCCCTTTTATCTTCTTTAGTTTCTTAATGCTCCAAAGATTGCGCTGAACTCGAATTCTGGTTAAATCCCAACAATTGTTCTAATAACTTGAAGAAATATACGTTGTGGCGCCAAATTTACAACAGTTGCCTAGATATCAGAGGAAATCATAAAACCGAAACAAAATCTACGTACGACTTAAAACACGCATCAACAAGAAGAAAAAACTAAAGCTCATGAACAAACCTGATAGATTACAGAATTGGAGGCTACGAAAAAAGAGAAGAACGATTATTCCGGGAGAAATGAAGATCCTTAGCGGACTGAACCACATAAATCGGGTCACACTGAAACGGGTGTCCTTAGGAAAAGAAATCGTGAGAAGGGTAGGCTAATTTTTTAATATTTAATCTAATGTAACGTGGATTTTTGGGTACCAAACTCGTTTGAGCTATTTGGTGAAGAAAATGGCATGAATGGGATTCGTTGGCTTACGAGGAAAAAGTTGAAAGCTTTTTTTATTTTTTTTGGGGTCGAAATGGAGATACATTAATCGGAAATAACTTGGCGGGGAAATGAAAAAGTTGAAAGCTTTTATTGATATTAGTTGAAAGCTTTTGTTGTTATTCTCTTCTCAGGACTTGGAAGTAACGTTTTGAAATCCTGATCGAATATTGAACTACAGGATTTATTGATTACCGGTTTAATCGGTTCGATTGGTTCAATTATCGGTCGAACCGGTGTGATATCATAATTATGCAATAATTATATTTAATTATATATAAAATTAGTAATTTAAAAAATATAAAAATATATCAAA
>JANIHZ010000002.1:9821419-9832244 GCA_027478365.1 Erythroxylum rufum
CCTTAGACTCTTGAAATAACTACAAAGAGTAGTTATCTGAAGAAGGCAATGTTATATATTTATATATATGCATCTGTATGGATGGTTGCTTCTTCTGGAATCAATAAAAGAGTATAGAAACAATAAACGAAGGATTATGTAATTAAAGTTGACGATAAAGTTCTTTAATCGGTGGAACTACAATAATAAACTAAGTATGTGTTTTTGTTTTTGATATGCATATGTATGCATGTAAAGATCCTGTTTAACATAATCTATGTGATTGTGTTTTACATTGATGTTTTCTAACATTGGTATCAGAGCCACATAAATTTTTTTTATGTTATATGCATGTGTAAATCTACAATTTTGGTATTGATAATTTGTGAATAATGATATGCATTTTTTACGAATAGCTTTGTTTTTTAGTGATACTCTGTTTCCACGAAGCCATTCGTGACTATTTTTATTTAACAATTTTTTATACGGTTTCTGACAAATTATTTGATTGCAATCCCTAATTGTCTACTGCACTTAGGTTTGCATTTGTAAGGTTTATTTCATGTTGGATTTTTGAAATCCATATAATGTTTGTTCCATGTTCGAAAAAAATTGTTTTTTCATATGATTGCGTCTGCTTGCGTATACTGGACTTGCATTTACTAAACACGATAGGAGATATTTGTCTTGTGGGTTCCTTACTCTTCTTGTTTCAAGCCTCTCACATATGTACTGTAACCTTGATGTGACCAATAAACATTTGAGTTTATGGTCCAAGGCTACTGTAGGCAATGGCAAAACCAGCGGCGTTTTGCCGCTGGTGATTATGGGTCGGTGACGCCACTGATTTGACGTCACTACAGTGCAACACCGTTGGGTGTATACTCACCCATGAAGGTAAGTCGATGGAGAGGATGCCGATGACTTCTCCGGTGTGGACAGTTAAGAGCATCGAAGGTTGATGGGTTGTAAAACATGGAAGATAGAAAATATTTATTAAAAAAACGAAAACGAAAGGAGGAAGAAGACCAGAGGCACGTGTTTTTTTTCTCATAAGTATATGGTTTTTCACAAAGTAGATGTGGTTTGTTTTTTTATCAAACCACGCGTGCACGTATATATAAATAAGATATGCATATATATAAATAAACAAATTCGTGTCAGATGGGTTATGGCTCTCAAGAGTATATTATTATACATATAAGTATAATAAGACAAAAGTCTTAATAAATAGGTTTTTTGGATGTATGATTTACATTGAATGTAACGCAAAGAATTAGAAATAAGTTTTCTAATTTACCCAAACTAATTAATTTCGTTAGATTAGTTTCAAATTAAAATAAAAAACAAACTAATTTTTTTAGTTAAAATTAGAAAGGGGTTTCATTAGAAATTAGTTTCTAATTAAACTAAGATAAAATTGATTAGTTCAAATATAACTTAAATTAGAAATAAGTTTCTAATTTTTTTAATTATTCATATTTGAATATGATTAGATTAGAAATAAGTTTCTAATTGATTAGAAATTAATAGCATAATTTAATTAGTTCAGTAAATTGTTAATAAAACAATTAAACAAAATAAATTCATTTATTTCCATATGTGAGCATAAGTTTGTTATGTGTTAGACAAAAATAATTTGTTTATTTTGTGCACTCTTCTGATTCCTGAAAATTTATTTTTCAGAAAAATGCTTATTATTAAGCGAACGCTTAAGCTTATTCGATGTGAGGCATAGAAGAGACGAATAGGCAGTATGTATGTACAATTAGTTAACATGCGTTTAATGCTTGGAGACGGTCTAACACAACATGTTATTTCAGTTAATAACAAGATGCAAGAGTTATATTTTGGAGGTTGCCTAGCTTATGCAGATGTTGAAGTAAAGTACATGACTTTGCTTGCGATGTTACCTCAACCTCAAAGCGAACTGTTATGAATGCTCTGGAATACTATGTCTAACAAGAAGACTTATAGTTTGTTAGTAATGACATTTATTAAAGAAATGCGTAGAAGGGAATTGATTAGGACTTTATATCCTCTAGGTCTTCCAATGGAAATAGTAAGACCTATTGTACATCGAGCTTCGCAAACTGTGCCATGCGAACTCGTGAACTCATTTCCGCGTAGGATTCATTACCTATAGAATGTTAGTAGGTTGTAGCGCATGTAATATAATATGTTGTTTTATAAGAACAAAGTATTAACATTTATGTAATAGGTTTAGATGAATTTTATATAGGAATTCTTCTAGAGTAAAGTAATTAGGATTCGATTGTTGTATGAATGATGATTGAACACATTTGTGGACTTTTGATTTTATAAGCAATTGTGATCGAATTATTTACTCTATGTACGATTAATGTGACATTAACTTGCATATATATTTCTTTTCTTATTATAGAAACTTAGTGTTTCAAAATGGCTACTGCTTCGAAAAATATTATTGCTGAAGTTAATAGGGGTGAGAAACTCAATGGTAACAATTATGGAATCTGGAGTATGAAAATTCAATATGTACTGGAAGAGCTAGAGGCTCTTAAATCATTAAACCTATCCATGACCGTTCCTGAGGAGGGCACTATAGCCCATCATAGAAGGCGCCGTAATGCATATAAATTATGGGAAAAGAAGAACTCTTTAGCTCGCATCACCTTGCTGAGTAGCATGGATAATGATATCATGCGTGAGTTCTGTAAATTTGAAACTGTAAAGGACGTGTGGTCCGCATTGACTACTCGTTTGGAGGTGCTTCAGTGACCAAAGTGAGGTCATTTACAATTAAGTTTGATACTTATAAGAAGTGATACAATGCAAAAGCATATAAGGAAAATGTTCAACATGGTAAGTGAGTTATGTGATGTTGGTCATGAGCTGTCACATGAACCACAAGTGCAAGCTGTGATTCATTCACTGCCTCAGAGTTGAGAGCATATGAAGATGCACTAACTCATAATGAAAACATCAAGACAATGGAAGATGCTATGAGGCATCTTATCTTGGAGGAAGAGCATCTTAAAGGCTCAAAGATGTCTTCTGAGGCATATGTAGTTAGTTCTAGCTCACATGGAGCTATAAACAAGAAGCGCTAGCATCATGGTGGATATAAGTAGAAGAAGAATAGGAAATTCAACCACTTTCATCAGGAATCCAAGAAGGCAAAATGGAACCAATGTGGAAAAGGAAAATGTCCCTTTAAAAAGAAGAACATGAAACATATGAAGTGCTATAATTATGGTAATAAGGGCCACTTTGCTCGAGATTGTACCGAGCCCAAGAAGGTATAGCTTTATAGTATAACCATCTGTTCTGTGAATATTTCTTGTTCTTTTTTTCTAACTGAATCCCATCCTTTGTGGATTGCAGACTTAGGACCAACCAACCATGTAGCGAAGGACAGAGATGCCTTTGTTGAGTTTCGTAAACTCCCACATGATAGTCGATGGCTTTATGTAGGTGACAATTCCAGAGTTACTGTACAAAGAATTGGCACATGTAAATTGGACATGTATGGAGGACGACCCCTCATCTTATATGAAGTATTATTTGCTCCACAGATTCGTAGGAATCTTTTATCTGTGTTGATTTTGGTTAGTCTTGGTTTTAATATAAATTTTCACAGTGGTGGAATGGATTTGTATCTTGGATCTATTAATTATGGTGCAACTTTGTGGCATACTAGACTATGTCATATTGGTTAAAATCGAATTAGTCAATTAGCTAAAGAAGGGTTATTAGGTAATCTAAGTCAAGTAGATCTACCTATATGTGAGCATTGTTTAGATGGTAAAATGACAAGAAAGCCATTTGGAAAGGGAACACAAGCTTTATATCCATTGCAATTAATTCATTATTACATCTGTGGTCCAATGAATGTAAGGGCTAGACGTGGGGCAGTTTATTTCATCACATTTATAGATGACTATACTTGGTATGGTCATGTGTATTTGATTTCTCATAAATCGGAAGCATTTGATTGTTTCATTAAATACATGAACTTGGTTGAGAATCAATTAGATAAGAAAATAACAGCATTACGAACTAAACATGGACAAGAATACTTGTTAGAAAAGTTCAAGGCTTTATTTGATGAGAAAGGAATAAAAACGCAATTAACAATTCCTAGAACCCCAGAACAAAATGGTGTCGCTAAAAGACGAAATAAGATGTTATTAGAAATGATTAGGTCCATGATGGCCCAAGCACATTTAACAATCACTTTTTGGGGTGATGCGTTGCTAACAGCTACCTATGTACTTAATCGTGTGCCCACGAAATCAGTTACTAGCACACCATATGAGTTGTGGACTGGTAGAAGACCTAATGTGTCAAGTTTTAGACATTGGGGGTGTGCAGCCTATGTTCATGATCTCTCTCACAAACATGGAAAATTAGGCCCAAGAGGGAGGAAAAGTATTTTTGTTAGATACTCAGAACACTCAAAAAGATACGTGTTCATTGCTGAACAAGGTAATGAAGGTGTAACTGAATTTAAATCACGAGATGTAACATTCTTAGAGAATGATTTTCTCAAGTAAAGCGAAATAGGTAAAGACCTATTGTTATATGAGTCGTTTGATTAGAATGAATCTGTTATGAAGAATCAAGGTGAGGAACTTCAACCAAGTGGGAGCAATTCCACAAAAAGGTTCTCTATGATGAGTGATCCGAGTGGGAGCAATCAGATCAATCATAAATTTGTTTATGATGAACCTCGTTTAAGAAGAAGTAATCGAGGAATAATTCCCCGTCGTCATTTTGAGATTGAAGGAGAAATTAATATGATTGTTCCGCAAGAGGAAGAAGAACCAAGGAATGTAAACGAGGCTCTTACTGGCCCTGTTAAAGAAGAATGGATGAAAGCAATGAAAGAAGAAATGGCTTCTTTAAGCTTCAATCAAGTATGGGACTTGGTTGACCTCCCCTAAAGGCATAAAGTAATTGGGAACAAATGAGTTCTCAAAATTAAGCGAAAAGTTAATGGCAGTATCAAAAGATATAAGGCACATGTTGTAACAAAAGGATATACACAACAGGAGGGACTTAATTACGAGAAAACTTTTTCACCTGTTGTGAAGTTTGCTTCAATCCATCTTATTATGGCTATAGTAGCCAGTATGGATCTAGAATTACATCAAATGGATGTAAAAACTTCTTTTCTTAATGGAGAATTAGAGGAAGAAATCTATATGGAAGAACCTGAAGGTTTCATCTAGGAAGGTTAAGAAAATAAAGTATATTGGTTATTAAAATCAATTTATGGCCTGAAGCAGTCTTCAAGACAATGGTACATTCGTTTTCATAACATAATCATTTTGTATGATTTTCAAATGATTGATGAAGACCATTGTGTGTATGTTAAAAGATCCACAGATAAATTCACGATTTTATTTTTATACATGGATGATATATTGATTGCTTGTAATGATTGTGTGTTTCTTACGCAAATCAAAGATTGATTATCATTTGAATTTGAAATGAAAGACATGGGTGAAGTGACATACATTCTTGAATTCAAAATTTTAAGAGATCGTTTGAAGAGATTGTTATCGCTTTCACAAGTGATGTATATTCAAAGAATTCTTGAACGATTCTGTATGCAAGATTGTAAACCAATTGATAATCCTATTGCTAAAAATGAAGGCCTTAGTAAGAGAAATTTCCTGTCAACGCCACAATAAAGGGAACAAATGAAGAATGTTCCCTACTCTAGTGCAGTTGGAAGTCTTATGTACCCAATGATGTATAGTAGACCAGATATTTGTTACGCTGTTGGGATGGCGAGCAGATATCAATCAAATCCAGGCCAAGCACATTGGAAAGCAGTAAAGAGAATATTGAGGTATCCAAAGGGAATTGTGGACTATGAATTATGTTATTAAGGCAATGATCTACGTATATAAAGGAATACAGATGCAGATTGGGGAGGAGATTTAGATGAAAGAAAATCTACCTCAGGATATGTATTCTTACTAAATTATGGAGCAATATCATGGAAAAGTAAGAAACAATCTTGCGTTGCATTATCCACAATGGAAGCTGAATTTATAGCATTCGCAACTACAGTATAAGAGGTTGTGTGGCTTTAACGATTCTTAGTGCATTTGGAAGTCATTAAAAGTGAAATTAATCCAGCGACCATCAACTATGATAGTCAAGCTACAATCGCTTATACTAAAGACCCAAAATTTCATTATAAGACAAAGCATATAGATACCAAGTATAATTATGTGAAAGATATAGTTGCACGAGGAGAAGTACACATGAGATATATATCTACGCGAGATATGATAGCAGACCCAATGACAAAGCCAATTTCTAGAGATATATAAATTGGGCATGTAAAGTCACTAGGACTACGTAGATGTTGAAATGTACTGACAAACATTTCTCTATGTATGTTCACTCAGTCTAGTGTCATATGTTTGGATATCATGTATGATGAAGATTATACATTGTATATCATTTGATTCATGAATATATGTGTTTGTGTATAAGTATATTTAAGGATGAATCATAAGTATATGAGATAGATTATAGATTGGCCCTCTCACACGGAAAATCATCTCTAGTGTTTATGTTCCATAAAGATAGAGGCATGTTTAAAGTTTATTATCTAGGTGATAATTGAGAGCAAGAAACTTAAACCATAAATGCCACAAGGAAATTGGTTCAACATGATTTGTTATATCTGTCTTATGTTACCAGATGTGAGTTCTAAAAAGGTTTTTAAGTAGATAAGTGAACTCAAGTTAAACATTGAGTATGTTTGAACTATCATCTGTACAGTATTTCTTGAATGGAAGATGTTCAAGTTAAACGAAGTGGGTAAATACCGTAGCACATGCCTCGTACCAAGTGTGTACAACTAACCATAAAAAGGGATTAATGTAAGTAGCAAGATCTCATCTTACATTGTGTGAGACCATTGAGGTTGAGAAGAACCTCATCATATACCCTTATGAGTCTTGTTTCATTCTTGAGAATTGAGTTTAAGGTTTTCTACTTTAGGTTATTTCCAAAAGATCATGCAAGATGCGATCATATGGAATAATCTTAGGAAAGCAAATTAAATATAATTCAAAAGAGAATTGAGAACAGAGGAAGGTCATTTAATTTAGATCATTGACTCGCATGAAAAGTATTCATAGATGGCCTTCGTCTCTTTAGTAGATAACTTGAATACAGTCATGACATAAGAAACTAAAGAAGATTAAAGAAAAGTGCAAATATGAGATATGACCTAGGGTATAACATACAATGTCTACTCAAGGACATATAAATCCCAGGATCAATTTGTTAATCGAAATGTCATATACTCCTAACAGATATATGACACTGTGCTTTTGTCGTATGATGGTCACACTAGTTATTGAACAAGTATGAGCATTGCAGAGCTTGTTTTTAAGATTAAACCCATCATGTGTGAGTGGGAGATATGAGTCATTATTACACCTATGAAGGGTATAATAGTCCTTAGACTCTTGAAATAACTACAAAGAGTAGTTATCTAAAGAAGGTAACGTTATATATTTATATATATGCATTTGTGTGGATGGTTGCTTCTTCTTCTGGAATCAATAAAAGAGTATAGAAACAATAAACGAAGGATTCTGCAATTAAAGTTGGCGATAAAGTTCTTTAACCGTTGAAACTACAACAATAAACCAAGTATGTGTGTTTGTTTATGATATGCATATGTAAAGATCCTGTTTAACATAATCTATGTGATTGTGTTTTACATTGATGTTTTCTAACATTCTCATCCACTTCCAACCCTGTAGAACTCGCTTTGTAGAAACAAAATTATAAGTGACCCCACTGTCAATTAAGATAAGAAAAGATACTCCCCCTATTCTCCCTTTGACCCTCATAGTATCTTGGTTATCAATATTTGATACCATCACTTCATACAATTCAATAACATTGTATGATACTTCTTTAAATTCTTTCTTCTTGTCTTATCCTAACATGGCCCATTCTTCCTCTCAATTGAGCTCCTCATCGTCTTCTAAAATCACGAGTCTGAGTTGCCTTCTCGAACATTGGTGAAGGGGTGTGAAGCGTTCCTCACATTTAAAGCATAACCCTTTTGCTCTCCTAGCCTGCAACTTTTGGTAAGTCAAGATAATAGTACCCCTAAGCAAAGGCAACTCCCGCTACTTACCTTATGTCTACCCTCACCATTGCTCCCCACACTGTTGTTCCTTGCTTTAATAGGCCCATATGATTCTACCACTCCACTCTTGTTTTGTTTTCCCTCTTTAATGTCACCCCAAAAGCCATTAAAAGAAATCAAGTTGCTACTAGGCTAATAACTCTACCCACCCTAGAAAATCTCTTTTTCATTAGTTATATTGGAGAAGATTTTTTGGTAATTCAGCACCCTTTCCCCCAATAACTCCTCTTCCATATCTCTAGCCACTTCACTAAGGCCCATACGTTTATTGGGCTAGTGTCTCTTGACCCTCCTTCTTATCTCATCTCTGAGTCCCCCCATGAAGTATCCCATGTAATGATTTTTCGTGATATGGGAAATTTGTGATACCAACATCTCAAGCTCTGTTATATACTCTTACAATGTTTCATTTTGTCTTAATACCAAGAGTTGTTTTTATGGATTGTGTGTTTGCAACCACTATATCAGGATATCAACTCTTCTTTTAATTTTTCTCAAGTTAATATAAGAACAAAAGCTTTAAAATGGGAAAACCAGTGAATGGTACCTCCTTCCATGCTTATATGAGCCAACCCAAGCTTCACACGCTTCAGGCTTACATAAATAGAGAAAAACGTCTTTACTCGAGTCACCCACCCATATGGGTTAGATCCATCAAAAGTGGGGAGATCTATCCTTCGAGTTTGTTGCCTAAAATCGTCCAGTTTAATATCAGACAGCTCCGGTGACAATGTCAATGGCCTGCAGTGCTCTGACTCAATCAAAATCAAAGGTTCTGAGTCTGGTGTGACTTCATGGAACCCTCCACCTCTCGGCTTTCATCCCCCCTTCTGGCGCGTCCTCCTCCATCTCGTATGTCCTCTACTGCCTTGGTCAGGTTTTTCAAGGCTTCTGAATGGCAAATAACTACTTGTTGGTTTGCCACTGACTCTCCTCCAATCCACCAACGAATAGAACATAGCAGTAGAACACAACAATAAAGTAGTAATAGAGCACACCATCAATAATAAGAAAAGAGAACAACAATATATTGAATGGTAGTAATAAAAGGAACAAATGGAAATGGAGACTCCAAGAGCTCTCCCCCCACTGACGGCTGCAAGCCTCAATCTTAACTAATAGCATTTCAAAAGGAAAAATACACGATAAAATCCCTCTTCTCCCTACCCCCACTAACCTAATTGCGTTAGTTATCTTTATTTGCTAATTAGCCCCCCTATTCATTGCTATTTCGTCCCTCTTCTCTCATTAATCCCTTTTTAGCCTTCTTAGTATATACTAACAAAGGCTTAGGTACTGGTCCTTAACATAAGAGATAGAAACTAAACTACCAATTGAAATATAGAAGTTTATATAAAGGAAGAAGGCCAGAGACCATTAGAAGCAGAACTACCCGAGATGAAGATATACTCAACAAGAATGCTATTGGCAATATGTGTCCTACCCTTGATGCTGTGTCTTTCTCGTGGGAATGTAAATAGCAGCTTTAGGATTAGAGCAGTCAATCTTGGAGGTTGGCTTCTTGCTGAAGGATGGATGACACCTTCCCTCTTTGATGGCATTCCCAATAATGACTTCCTGGTTTGTACACAGTTCTTACATTTGCTTCCCGGTTTACTTCTACTCTCCAGTTGGTAATCTCATGACTTTTAGTGTCTTGATCCCTTCTGAGTTCTGAGCTCTTAGTAATCTTATTGTTGTTCTTCTAAATGTTGAAATCTCTTCCAGGATGGAACTGAACTTCAGTTTAGATCTGTCAAATTCAACAGATATCTTTGTGCAGAGTCCGGTGGAGGGTCTTTATTGGTTGCTAACAGATTAAGTGCCTCAACTTGGGAAACATTCAAAGTGAGTTACAGTCTCCTTAGCGTTTCAGGGGAATCAATTAGATTCAGAAATGTATGGTTGGATGTCTTATGTCGTGCTTGAATTCGTAGGTATGGAGGATTAGCCAAACAAGTTTCAACTTTAGGGTCTTAAACAAACAATTCCTGGGATTGGATACCAAAGGCAACGGAGTTAACATGATAGCTGTTTCTAATATACCTGGAAATTCAGAGACGTTCGAGATTGTGAGAGACTCTAAAGGCAAGGATATGAAACTTGTAAGAATCAGAGCATCAAATGGGCTATTCTTACAGGTAGACGGGGAAGTTATCGTTCTATTCATCTGACAACAGAGTAGCTATAAAGTTGCATACAATTTAGTGGTTTGCAGGTGAGATCCGGGGACCTAGTTACAGCTGATTTTACAGGTGGTGGTCTATTTCTAGACAACGATCCGTCAGTATTTGAGATGACTATTACTGGTCAGCTCCAGGGAGAGTTTCAAGTAACCAATGGTTACGGCCCAAGTTTAGCCCCAAAAGTTATGAGGGTGAGAACATATTAATTCATCGAAGCAGAATCTTTTCCCTCCAAACACTGACGTATAATTCTATCTCAGGAACACTGGAGAACATACATAGTTGAAGATGACTTGAAGTTCATATCAAAGAATGGACTAAACGCCGTCAGAATACCAGTTGGCTGGTGGATAGCTAGTGACCTAACACCTCCGCTACCTTACGTAGGAGGGTCATTGCAAGCATTAGACAATGCCTTCTCATGGGCAAAGTATGTACACCTCAATTAGACACCATCTCGATTAGTCATTTCGGTGGTCAG
>JANIHZ010000002.1:9840067-9857221 GCA_027478365.1 Erythroxylum rufum
TGGGCTTACTGGAGTCTTAAGAATGTGAATCACCACTGGAGCCTGGAGTGGATGATAAAGAATGGCTACTTCAAGCTTTAGAATTATCATTTTTATTGCTTGAATAATTAAGCCCCTCACTTGTTTGGATTGTTCTATGTCTGCCTATGGGATTAATGCATAACCTGGGCTTTGCGTTAAAATAAACTCAAATATTCCAAGCATATAGAGTTATATCAACGTCCTAATGTACAATAAGATCCAGGTGAGCCTATTAGCAGGAACCAAAAACAAATAGTCAAAGTATCTAAATAGTTTTTTTTCAACATACCCCGTGTACAAGGTTCCCTGCTTTACAAAAGTCGGAGGAGGGTTATCAATTTATTTAACCTTCTTTTTGTAATTTTTACAAAGAAGTTATTTTCGTAATTTTAAAATGTTAGCTTAAGGCTTTTAAATTAATTATTTTGATGATAACAATCAATAATATTTAGTTAAGTTTTCAAAATTCAAATTTATTGGATTTTTTTCTAAAAGATAATGATATTCAAGAGGATATCTATTCAAAAAAAAAACAAAATGTTTTCCTATTTTAAGTTAATAAGTCTAACAAATTCACTTTGATAGTAAGAAGCAGTTCCGCAATATCTGAAATGGATAAGCTCCTATCATTTTTGTACGGACAAAGGATCCTGCTATTAAACCAATTTGATAGCGACTTCGAAGACATAGTAAAAGGATTATTCAAACAACCAGATACTTGAAGATTCTGTCAAAGATAGTGAGAAAGACAGTGTAACATAATCAAAGCCGATTCAGTCAATTAGTCGATGATAAATTTGAAGCAAGGGCTAGTTGAAGGGAATCTCTACTTAAGGGAGAACTACTGCATTCAGTTATACAGACTTTAGAAGTACATCAATAGCATGAATATTTGTTCTCGAAAAGTTGTACCTTATTAGTTTTGAGCTTTAGAAAGTGAAAATACTTTATCGAAAGAGAGGTCGATATTTATTGAAGCTAATATTAAGCAAACCCTACTTTCATTAGTTGAGAGCTTATAGAGGCTTGATAAAGACTACTAGTGTGGAAGATTTAAGAATCTTGAAAAATATTTACTTGTGAGCTTGGAGAGACTCGTCAAATTACTGCTTGGAGATTTATTAGTGAAACACTTAAGTTGGATACTTGAGGACTAAACTTAGGCTTCGTTATAAGCTAAATTAGTATAAATTGGTTGTCGTTCTTTCTCTTTCCTTAACTTTTAAATTTTCGCATTTTAGTCACTGTTGTTTTCAGTTTGCACGAGGCTCCTTTAGCTTTAAAGTTTGACAAGCTCCTTTCGTTTTAAAGTTTGACAGGCTCCTTTAGTTTTAAAATTTGACAGGCTACTTTTGTTTTTAAATGTTAATAGGCCCTTGTTGTTTATACTGAGTTACTAGTAACCAGCAAAAAATATTCAAGTAACACACAACTCACCCTCCTTTTGTGTGTATTTGTTTTATCATTTGGTATCAGAACCTTGGTTTCACATTTATTGTGTTTTACAGCATGTGATAAATCATGACAAACAACTTAAAAAGTCTTGAAGGACAATCTGTTATAAAGCCTCCTTATTTTAATAGAAACAGCTATTCATATTGGAAGGAAAGGATGACAAATTATCTCCAATCTATAGACATTGAAGTCTAGCAAGCTATCAAAATGGGAGATACAGTTCCTGCTACTGATGACATAGAATTATGGACTGATGTTGATGGAAGAAATACACAGCTGAATGCTAAAGTAAGACATCATCTGATTTGTGCACTCTCTCCAAAAGAATATGAAAAGATATCCTACTATTTTATAGTAAAGGAAATGTAGGACAAGCTTCAAGTTACTTTCGAAGGAACAAATGAGGTAAAGAAGCATAAGATAAGTCTTTTAGTACATCAATATGAATCTATTAGCATGAAACAGGAAGAAACCATAGATGAATTTTTTGAACGATTCAACAACATCATCACAGTGTTGAAGAACTTAAGAAAGATATATCCCAATGGTGAGCTCGTGACAAGGATCCTAAAGTCAATTCCAAAAGAATGGAGACCCAAAGTGACAACTCTAGAGACTGCAAAGGATCTAGACACTGTTTCACTTGATTGGCTAAGAGGAAATTTGGTGATCCATGAGACAGAGCTGCGACGAGACGAAGGATCCTCTTACAAAAGAGGAATGACTCTGAAAGTTTCTGACGATACAACTCCATCAAATGGTGATGAAAGTGACACTGAATTGCAGATAGATGGAGATGATGAATTTAATTTTATGGTCAGAACATATGCAAATTTTTACAAAAAGAAGTTGATAGAGAAAAGACAGGGAAATAAGAAAAATAGAAACAATAGGTTCCTGTCAAAAGGCAACAACAGCAATAGCAATACATAGAATAATCAAATTATATGTTATCACTGCAAGAAGTCCAAACACACTAGACCAGAATGCTCCCTTCTTCTTCAAAAGGAAAAAACTGAAAACAGAAGACCTAGAAAGCAAACTATGACTGCAGCTTGGTCTGATGAAGACTTCAAAAACTATGATGAAGAGTGTCTAAAGAAGTAAGCAATGTTTGCCTTACGGCTAACTCAGGAGAAGATAAGGTATATAATTCTAACTCTAATATTGAATTTGATGATCTAAGAGATGTATATCATGAACTGTATGCTCTATATAAGAAATTAACTGTGCATTATTTTAAAGAGGTTGAAAAAGCTAAAAGCTATGATGCATCTTTGAGGAATAAAGTTAAATCATTAGAATCAGTGAATAAGAACTTGTTGCTAAAAATATGTCTCTTGCTAAGATTGAAAAGATTATAACCAAAAGATGTGTGAAAAAGATTTTTTAGGAGAAAAAGTGACTCAATTAGAAAATGCATTAATTGAGAATAATTCTGAAAAAGTAAAACAATTAGAAGAAAAGGTTACTATACTAGAACTTGAAAAAGAAAAATTTGCTGAAATGATCATATCTTTAGAAAATTATTTAGTAATTTTTATTGATGGAAAGAAAAATGTTGATGCATTGCTTGGTAATGGTAAAGGTGTTTTTGATAAGGCAAGAATAGGATATAATGAAAATAACATTATCAAGCTATACAAGAACTTCTTTGTTAAAAGAGCAATAACTATAGTTAAAACAACAAGAAACCTGTTGCCTGCTAAAAATGATAGTAACCTTCATTTATATGTTTTGTGCTTTTATTATGGCAAACATGGACATATTAGTCATTCTTGTAACATTCATAGAATGAAGAAATTATCTAAAATATATGTTTACAAACCGAAAGGTTAAACTATTAACCCAAAAGGACCCCAAAAAAGTTTGGGTACTTAAATTGAGATATTATATTGTACAGATATACTTCAGAACAGTTACAAGAAAAATTAATAGATAGTTGATAGTGGTTCTTCAAGACACATGATAGGTGAAACATCACATTTTAGCTATATTGAAAGCAAAGATGAAGGTAATGTTGTCTTTGCTAACAAAAACAAGGCAAAGGTTATAGGAATTGGTAAAATTGGTGACTCTGACTTTAATTATAAAGATAATGTTCTCTATGTTGATGGTTTCAAACATAATTTACTGTGTGTAAGTTAGTTATGTGATAAAGGATATAGAATCACATTTTATGCATCTTATTATGAAATAATTGATAATAATAATGATAAAATTGTAATAACTGGTCTTAGAAATCAAAATATATACTGTGTTCAATTGGAAGACATGTCTTCTCAAAAAATTAAGTGTTTTGTGTCTCTAGAAAATGATTCATTAATCTAGTATAGAAGATTTGGACATGATGGTATGATCATTTTGTCAAATTTGTCCAAAATGATCTAGTAAGAGGATTATCAAACTTAAACTTCAAAAATAATCAAGTTTGTAAAACAAGCTTAAAAGGAAAACAAGCTAGAAGCAGCTTTCCACCCAAGAATGTTGTATCTACCAAACAATCACCTGAGCTTATACACATGGATTAGTTTGGTCCTACTAGAACTTAAATTTTTGGTGGAAAACACTATGGTTTTGTTATAATAGATGATTATTCTAAATTTACATGGGGTTTATTTTCTAGCAAATAAGGATGATGCTTTTGAAGTTTTTGAGAAGTTTTGTAGAAAAATTCAGATTGAAAAAAGGTACCGCATTACTTCAATTCGAAGTGATTATGGAGGAAAATTTGATAACAGAAAATTTAAAGATTTCTGTGATGATAATGGCATAACTCATAATTTCTCATGTCCAAGGACTCCTCAGTAGAATGGAGTTGTTGAAAGAAAGAACAGGACCCTTGCTAATATGGTCAGGACCATGTTGTGTGAAAGCAGTATACCTCATGGATATTGGGCAGAAGTTATGTCCACTGTTTGTTACATTTGGAATAGGTGTCTTCTAAGGCCTATTCTCAAAAAGACCTCCTATGAGCTGTGGAAAGGAAGAAAGCCTAATGTTGCATATTTTCAAGCTTTTAGGTGCAAGTGCTTTGTGTTAAACAATGGTAAAGACAACCTTGGAAAATTTGATGCAAGTTCTGATGAAGCTATATTTTTGGGATACAACACTGTTAGCAAAGGATTTAGAGTCTACAATAAAAGAACTAAGAGGATAGAAGAATCAATACATGTAGTATTTGACATAGCATGACCCTCAATAAATGTTGCTGAATCAAATGATGAGGAGCATCCTTTGACTCCTAAAGATACGACACAAACTCAATCTACACCTGTAGCGCCTTCAGATTCATAAGATCAAGAATGTCCTTCTGAAGCTAGGAAAGAGAAGGCTCTTGCTTTAAGTACACCTCAGTAGGAACCTATATAGCAAAAGACACCAGATATTCATAGCAAAAGAACACTAAGAGAATGGAGAGGACTTGATACACTTCAGTATATTCTAGGAGACCCTTTAGAAGGTTTAAAGACCAAAGCCTCCTTCAAAAACAATTATGTTGCCTTTGTTTCACAACTAGAATAAAAAATTGTTGATTAGGCACTTGATAAAAATTGGATTTCAGCTATGAAAGATGAACTAAACAAGTTTGACAAGAACCAAGCTTCGAACAGCCCTAAGGTGGTTTGGTTGGCGCATGCGCACGTGCTAATTGTGTCCTCCCATGTGGCTCCACGGGGTGACAGACGCATGTGGCACGTGCAACGCACCCACCCACACCACCATGAGCGCGTGCAGCTATGATTCGAACATGCGGTGGCACGTACAATGCACACGCCGTACAGTGAAAGCATATATACATATGGGTTACGCACACTCCAGACACATCTGGAGCGCGTCGTTACACGCACGTGCACCCCTTGCCACAGGCAGACGTGACTCCTGTTGACATCAGCACCATAAATTAAAAAAATTTCAAAATTCTCATAAAGTTGCCTCGGGTCTTTTTGGGTCAATTTTCAGGGAGAAATTTTTTAAGTAATTTTTCAATTTTTCTGGATTTATTACATTGGTAATTGGATTCCGGAAAAAGGTCTTAAAGTTTTTTTTAAGTTTGTTTTGAGTGCATTCCCGTGCTTCGAACTGCACATAAGGGATGTTGGGGTTATATAAATATAGTGCCCTAGAAACCAAATATATTTATATATAACTTAATCTTCTTCCAGTTATTTTTGTAATGAAAATATTTATTATTAATAAAACAAAAAAGTTTGGTTTTATTTGTATGAGCATTTCATAAGGTACCAAGATTCTTTTGTAGGTAATATACATATATATGGAGATGTATGGGAAACACTTATATTTTTAGAATCTAAATTAGTTGATTCACAGTTAAATGAATCTAGAATCACGTATGTTTTTTAAAGATTAAAGTAGGTCGTTTCTTTAATCTTAAAACATACACTTTAGCATTCTTTTATTACGAACCATGATCTTGATGAGTGGTGAACTCATGTATGTTTCATTATAATTCTTGATATGATTGGAATGGATTTTTATAAAGTATCAATCTAGTGTCCGCATGTTGAAATTATTAATTAAAACATGTATCATGGAACATTCACTCAAATAAAAAGTTTATAGTGATATTATCACTTCTCGATATTTTACAGAGATTGGTGATTAAACTGACGTCAGTAGTTTGATAGACTAGCTACCCATCATGTCTTAACACCAAGATGAGATCTTATGTGTTAATCACCATGTAGAGTGAAGCGAGAAATCTAGAAGGAAAAATCAATTAAGGGCAAAAAGGTCCTTTTACCCTTTATTGTACAGAGGGCTATAATATGGTTCATAATAGAGTTTGCCATTGGACATCTAATTTGAAACATGTGTTCTCATAATATTTAGTAATTCAAGAGTTCAGCTAATTTTCTTTAGTGGAATGACATTTGGTTAATAAGTTGGAATTGATTATAATGAGATTAAATTAATTCCGAGCTTATTGGAGCTTGAATTATATAAATCCAATTAGATTCCCCATTTGGCTTCTAGGAAAGGTTATCAAGGAAAGTAAGAAAAATAAATAGAGGTTACCGAAAATAAGAAAGAAAAAAGGATACAGTAACTAAAATTAATTTTTTATTCCATCGATATAATAACTAAAATTATTTTTTATTATGCTCACACCGTATTATTTATATATTTTTATTTTATTTTATTGAGCATTCACCATGTACCAACAATAAAGCAATATTGGACCTTTTTCTAAAATTCTTCAATATAATCCATGTTCAAACAATCAAGTAAATGTAAATCCTTCAAGATTCAATAATAAAAAGGCTTTTAAGAAAATTAAGGTAAAAGCTAATAATGTGTTTATAATCAATGAAAAGATTAAGTCTCAAAAGTGGTTACTCGTAAGGGATAAAATATGATGGTAGGATAATATTCAAGATAACATGCTAGAGAAAGGTTTAATCTCAACACCTTTATCATTTCAATGCTTTTATTTTAACAAATGAATAATAAAATAAGTTCAACAATTGTCCAACTTTGCATGATAACACACATGAAAGAATAAAAGATCCTTAAATAACTATGTATTTGCTCTTTAGGCATAAAAAACTAACAAAAAAGCCTTGTGTATAAATATTAAGCAATTTTCATTCAAATTAATTATCTTAATTATTACTAAAATATGACTTATAAAAACAAGTCTATTCTAACTTTCATCATTTTACATACTAATTCAATTCAATAGTTAATAATGATCTAAAGTATTGTGGTTAGATTTTAACTAAATCAGAATGTTAGTTAGTAAGAAATAATATAAAGATTATAATAAACTTAAGACATTTGAAACCCCTTCCCTATATTTAAAATTATACAATGTCCCTAATGTAAACAATTAAAGAAAATAATAATAATAAAACACAAAAAAAAGAGAAAGGTGTGATTGGTACTTCCTTGAATAATAGTCTTAAATTGGAGGAAGATCCATCCTATATTATATACATCAAGCCTTGCAAAATATAAACAAAAAAGGATAAAAAGATCAAAGAAAATAATAATAATAAATAAATAAGAACACCGAAATAAAAATAACATAACATAAATTAACATTACATTAACATTCAAATAAAATAAAATAATAATAAAAATACAAAATTAATAAAAGAAAGAAAAAAAATAAAACATAGCATCCATCAGCCCCTTGGTGAGTTTAACGTATATGCCGTCGTCGGATCCTCAAGTCTTGGAGCCTCATATTGCTGCAAAGCTGAAGGCAAAGCGATCACTTTAGATGGTGGAGGTGGGATGAATATCCCAAAATGCCCTGCCATCTGCACCAAGACCTCCTCCATCCATTTATCATGGGCTTCTTTCCTCTTGGTCCACTTTGTCAATGCCTCCTCCATCCATCTATCATGGGCTTTTATCCTCTTAATTTGCTCCATCAGTGTTTCCTGTTATGCTTAAATAGTGCGTTGAACACCCAAAATTTGTCCCATATGCATCTGTAATATAGCTATCGTTAGATGGTTCTAGTGTCCCGATGATGTCGGTACCTTTGGCGATCCTGCATTAGCCTTCTCTTATACTATTCCTGAAACACCACACTCTTGCAAGAAATGTACCTGACATTCTGAGTAATATCTGAGTATGGACTTCGCAAGGGTGGCATGCTAGACTAATCATTCAATCAAAACTCGTTATAAATGTTCTTTTAAAAACACTTATAACCAAGGCCATTTGGGCCCATTTCAGATATAAAACACTTATAACCATAATGTCATTTCATTACCAAATCATTTACATATTCGTTGTACAATATTTGCAGAAATATAGTTCAAAACAATAATCACGGAAGATATATGTAGATGCAAACTAATCCCGACCCTTAGTCCATATCTGATTTCAGTGACTATACTCCAGTTAGCCTAACTAAATATGTCCTCTGAACCTGAAAATTATTGCAAATTTTGGGTGAATTTTTGCAAACTCAATGAGTGACCATCCTCGATGGCTCACTCAATCACAATACACATTCAGTACAAATAACCACATAATTTACATCACTTTTGGCAATGTATCATGTTGAGTCACATACCTTTTAGATTCACTTACATAAATAATCCAATCTCATTCAAATACATGTCTATAATATGTTTACATATCCCATTCTTATTCAAATACATATCCAATATATTTCAGTCAAACAATTTAATCAAACTATCACTTCATTATACTTGAATAAAACACAATCATTGGTTTAATACCATGTATTTAAACATGTAACATGCTTACAGCTTTACAAATCATTCAATAAATTTAAATCATATGTGAATGCTATATATATGAAATTCCCATTCGTTTTTACATTGTTGTGACTGTGTGCTTTTTTTCAATATCTTGTATCACCGGGCTCTTTCATATTGTCCCTTATCTATTACGGATACAAGGCTCATTGATCACAGTGAACCTTAGGCTCTAACTACATATCTTTGAGCTTTAAGCTCTTTTCAGTAGTAGTCTCAGTCAGTAGAATCACCAGTCACTGCTACCTTTATATTACATGTATTGAAATGAAATGCATGCCACAATTCATTCAAAACAATCAATCACTTTCATTCACATTATCTCAATCAATATAGTTAGTCGTAACATTTAGTGACTTTTAATTGAGAATCACTTAGGTATTCTTGTTCACATACAAGTAGCACTTCCAGTGAAATTTACATGCATCAAAACTCCTCAGACATTTCATGTCCAAAATCCAGTATACTATCAATACATATTCATCACATATCAAATTCAATTCAGTAATATAAAATCAAATTAAAGTTATCTTTGGTTACCCACAATTGCTCCCTTAAGCCGATTGCGTTAACGATCTGGTGATATCCGGAAGTGGTCGCGCTAGTTTCTCTCGTATATAGATTAAAACAATTTCACATTACTATACTGCTTATGTAACTAGGTAAACACATATATATAAATGTATCATGTATCATGCATGTACAATATCAAATTCTCGGGTATATTTCTGTAAGAAATTGATGTGCATATCAACTGTAATCCAATTATGCCAAAATTCACACACTAAGTCACTATTCCAGCTTTTGCTTAAAGCACCCCACTTGGGTCAACTTTGCATAATCAATAAGAATAAGAAAATGATGTATTTCTGTAACACTTTCTTCTAGAAAATTGTTCCTCTATGCCTTAAGTTTCTAATGATACCAAGATCATACAATTTGGTTTATTATTCTATGAGTTATGCTCAAAATACCACAGACTATGTACATTTGAAATTTTCGATAATGCATGATCATGCATTCAAGTTGTATTCCTTATATCTCTCAATTCCAATATCCAAAAATTACAAACTTTATACCAATTGAAAGCTATAAGAATAAGATATAACTTTTGTGAAGACACCTTTGTCTGATTCAGCATACATCAATACAGTTTATTCAATAAAATTAGGACATGATTTCTGTGACTAGTAGTGCTACAGCCTAAGCCAAGACTCAATTTCATGCCAAATCTTGAAATTCTTAAAGACAGAACTAAAATTATACTTTTTCAAGAAATTTGTATACATATGTCTCTAGTTTAACCTGAATTAAGAATCAATCCATTTAGAAATCTACAGATCAAGATATAATCAAAATACCAAAGCTTGTTCAGTGAAAGTTCTCCAGTTTATAACGTTCTAGCACATTTCCTCATTTTCATCCTAAATCCATTAATCAAATCCTTCCCGAACGAATTCAGATGGCTCTAAATTTTCATGAATAGAATGGGCAATGTCTTAGGAGTCTATTGGTTCAAGTTTCAAGTCATTTGGCGGTTGGATGAAAAAGTTATAGCTAAAAGAATCAAAGTTGTTCAGTAAAAATACTCTAGTTCATATTCAGACTTCAAAAACCAAAACTATTCACGTAAACCATCACCTTCTTCTTCCTCTTTCTCTACTGTAAATTTTGTTTTCATGAATAGTAACAACCCACAAACCAAAATAGAACCCATAGTCGCTTACGCATGCATCCATCCACAAGCATGAAAACATCATCTCTTTATCATTTATCATTATTATAACCATGAAAGTGAAAGCACAACTTACTTGTTTTAGACTTTACACTCTTTAGGAAAATTTCAAAACGTAAGAGAATAAGTTATCGGTGGAGAGAAGCAAGGATAGAATAGATATTCTCTACTATCTATGTCCCTGTTATTTATCCTATGACTTACTAGACGAAGAGAGCAATTTTAGGAGTATAATGACATTCATCCTGTGCTCAAGAGATAGCTATCCATACACTGATAAGGGATGTATCATATAAACTACATCTATAAGAATGAAAATGGTATGGTGGTTCGGTGATGGAGAATAAAGAGAACAATAGGTGCTGTTGTTCATTGAAGAACACCAAGAGAGAGAGAGAGAGAGAGGGTCGGAGACTTATTCTTCTATGCATGTAATCAATGTGTCACTTATTTCTGCTGCCACATGTTACAATGCTATTGGTCTATTTGTATCTTATTTTTCCTAGTCCAAAAACACCCCAATTTTTCAAAAATTTGCTAAAATTCACCAAAAAATCCGAAATAATACTGATAGTTTCCAAATAAGTTTTCAATGTAAATAATTCACAATTCATATTTTAATCGCATTTAACAATCAGTTATACCCGGAAAATGTCAATGAATGCAAGTATAATTATTTTAATGTATTAAAAATAAATATATACAATGATGCATGAGCATGAAATGCACTTCTAATTTCTCACAGTACACTCAATTCACTATTCTGGGGTTTGGCCCCGACCATGGGATTTTACAATTCTCTCCTCCTTAAGAAATTTCATCCTCAAAATTCTAACCTAATTAAGGAAACAGGTGGGGATATGTCTTTTTCATATGCTCCTCAGTTTTCCAAGTTGCTTCTTTACTCGAATAATTTTTTTTTTCAAATGACCATAGTCAATGGAATCAATCGGTTTTCCAATTCCTTATTCAGATATCACACTATCTTGACTGTTTCCTTAATATATTTTAGATTACTCACAATTTCACTTTAAGAATCGATAATGCCAACATCAGATCATATTAATATTTCTTAATATATTCACATATCACGCTTCATGCAATTAAGACATCTTTGTTGGTAATACAAACTCATATGTTAATGGTCCTATTCTTACAATAATTTCATATGGACCAATTTATGTCAGGCTTAGCGTATACTTTTTCCCAACCTGAGCACACCTTGCCAAGGTGATGCTATCAGAAGCAATTCATATTTTTCTTGATATTTCATATTTCTTTAGTGTTAATACACTTAACGCATGTGTCTAGCTCACTTTACTCCAATCTTCAGTGTTGATCCACCTAATTCATTCATCTTTCTTGAGCCACTTAATTTCTAATACATATCAATTTCACTTATCATTAACATCTCTCATCAATTCTAGCCTTCAACTATTTTTAGGCCTTATTCATCCACATATAAAGGCGGACGACTCTTTCTGTCGTATAACGCCTCATACAATATTCTAAAAACATCACTGTGATAATGATTGTTGTGCTTAAAGTAAATTAAAACTATACATTGACCTCATATTTCTATGAACTCCAAAACATCAACTTTAAGCATATCTCTGACAGTTAAGACTATTGGCAACTTATATATGTAGTCACTTGTTTCTACATCCTTAACTGTCAAATGTTATTTCATCGTATTCCTACTAAGATGTATAGCATAAGTTGTTACTTGTGCTTTCTCTAGCACTTTTTTGCTCAATTATCTTTATCGTGTACACAAATTTCTCATTTCAATCACAAAGTATCATTTTCCAATTCAAACTCAAAATTTGGACTCATTTTCAAATTTTCATTTCCTCATTAAGATTTATAAATTCTGAATCCTCAATTTGGGCTTTGCTAATCTTTTTATGTGAAACTAATCTTAAACACAATAGCTAATAGTACTTTGATTTGCCCAAAAGTCTACTTAACATTCTATGCTCTTCATTGCACTAGATTTGGTAACAACAATATCTGAATTTGTGTTATTCCTTTATTGAATTTTCTGTTCAAGCATCAAATATACACTAGCTTTACCAGGATAGTACTCATTTATACAATCATAATCCTTAAGTATTTCTATCCATTATCTCAGTCTCGTATTCAATTATTTTAAACTCAATAAGTACCTCAAACTTTATTAATCTATATACTTATATAGATCCGAAACATTTCACTGTTTATTGATCTATATACTTATATAGTTCGAAATATTTCACTGTATATAGTGTCTTCAAGCTTTCAAAGCAATGGCTATTTCAGCAAGTTTCAAATCACGTATCAAATAATCAACTCACAAGACTTTAATTGTCTCTATGCATACAAAATTAGTTTATTATGTTGCAACAAATTGCATCTTAATTTCTGATGCAAAACATCATTATATATTGCAAAATCTCCAAATTCGTTATTATTTGTTACGAAAGAGTGCCTTTCAGATATAGATACTGGCCCTTTGGGCTCAGTCAGATACAGAAATCACGGAGAAAAGCTTTACGTACAGAATTTTGAGCTTAAAGCTCTTTTAGACTGGCTACTCTGATCACAACGCCTTTATCAGAACATGCATTATATGAAATGCATCAAATAACATAATATACCACGTATATCATTCACTTTTAATGCACAAATAGAATCTCATATTCATTCAAAACCGCAGGTTTTTGTAAGTATTCAAAATATTCTTCTCAACTTCTCGAATACATTGAAGATATCATCTATGATCATATTCACTAATTAATCCAAGCGAAATTGGATCACTTTATTTTTCAATACCATAATACTTTTGGGGTTATTGTTAACTCTAACAAATATTGCCAAAACTCAATGTGCCGATGATTAGTTCTCCTAATTCCTTAAGTAATCAATTGCTCAATGAGGTAATATTATCTCATGTTATATTCAGTTTCCCAATTGACTTATTTCCCCAATAATTTTCTCCATTCATTCGATTTCGTCTTATTTCACTTTGACTTATTGCAATGTCAAACCACTCTTACTAGTTTCCTCACTCATTTCAATCTATTTACAATCTTAACTTCCTGTATTGGTAACACTTTCCTCAAATCAAATTTGTATCCCTGAACATATTTGCCCATAATGTAATGTGGGCCTAAGTTCTCGTCACATTAGCAAGAGTTTTACCTCAAATTTAAGAATCCCATCATGTAGTTGGATACTTTACATCAAACAAAATGCATACACTCTCAGTAGCATATTCCCCATCACAAGCTTGAGTCTTCGTCAGGAATAGAACTCCAATATTCACTTTTAATTTTTTTTCCATTTTCGTTCATTCTTAGAAGTAAACCACCTATTCTACTTATCCTAATCCGATGAAATTCTTCTTCAAAAGAAGATTTCTTGCTACTATCATCTATACTGTTCATGTAATCTTTATCAATCAATTGTTTTCATCATTGCTTATCAGCCACTATTAGTATCTCAAAAAGATCAATTTCAACTATTCATAATATCCCAATAAGATCAATTTGCGTCATAAGTTATATGATCAGAATATCCTTTATAATAAGGCTTAGTAAAGCATTAAGCAAATTCATTTACTCTTGCACCTTGATATATACCATCAAAATCATTACATCTTATCTAGAGATGTATTAATGACAATTCACTAACTAATAACTTATGCTCAGGATACCTTAATCTCACTTAATTCAGGACAACACTTCTCCTTTTGTACTTTTCTTAGATCATAAGAACTATGCCATGATCATGCCCTTCTTCTATTTCCCTTTAATTAATCACCCATAATAACATCATTAACAATCTCAATCTATCCTGATTAATCACTATAAGAACTTTCATGTGTTACTCTAATTCATTTTAGATTCTGAACTATGAGAACTATGATTAACAACTATTCACTAAGTCATAGATCACTTCCTATATCATCTCCACACATTTAATACATATGTGCTTGATACTCTCACTTGTCATGGTGATCCCATTATTAGATATGTACTCACAAAATAACAAATCAACTTAACCTTGACAACTTTTACATATATCGCTATTATTATCTTACCTTCTAATTATCATTAAATCGTCACACATACGTATGTTCGCAATCAATTCGGAATTATAGATGCATAATCATCTTGAAATTCTGATTTCAATTCCACTATCAAATTCTTATAGTAGATCATAACTTCTGTCACATTAATCAACAGCCAGTTCAATTCCAAGTTCATCTTCTTAAGATCATAATAAATTTTTGTTTTCATTTCATTTTGCTAGTTTACTTTAATCTCATCATTTCCATTTATTTCTCTATTTTCCTCAACCAATCCAAGATAATGTATTCACATCTATATAACATTCGAGGATATATTACCACAATATAATATTGATGTCATATTTCATAATATATCCACCAATATAAATGCGTTGAATCATTATTTGTCATATCTAACCATATATTATTTCCCATTTCTAAATATCTACAGACTTTCATTTTCTCACATTCAAACAGATCATTAGTCTTTTCTCTAATCAACTCAAATTCTTAACAAATCTTATACATGTGACTCATAGAAATGTGACTCAGACTGGGGATCAATTGCTACTGCCTACTATGACATGACTAAAATGCATATAACTTGACACATTTTTCGATTAACGCCCATGTAAAATACTAAATCTGGGCTCTGATACCAAAATGTAACACTCAACTCTTGCAAGAAACGTATCTGACATTTTAGGTGATATCTAAGTATGTACTCCGTAAAGGTGGCATGCTAGAACAGTCATTCAGTCAAAACTCGTTACAAATGCTTTTTTAAAAACAATGTACGCATATGCAAAAATCAATAATCAAATCAGGCCCACTTTATTCTTAAACATTTCTATTCACAAGTGTTACAAACACTTTACAAAACATCATAATTCAATAGCCATTTGGGCTCATTTCAGATACAAAACACTTGTAATCATAATGTCATTTCATTACCAAATCATTTACATACTCGTTGTACAATACTTGCAGAAATACAATTCAAAACAATAATCACTGAACATATATGCAGATGCAAACTGATCCCGACCCTTAGTCCATATCTAATTTCAGTGGCTATACTCCAATTAGCCTAACTGAATATGTCCTCTGAACCTGAAAATTTTAGTGAACCTCTGATCCTCGATGACTCACTCAATCATAATACACATTCAGTACATATAACCACATAATTTACATCACTTTTAGCAATGTATCATGCTGAGTCACATACCTTTTAGATTTACTTACACAAATAATCCAATCTCATTCAAATACATGTCTATAATATGTTCACATATCCCATTCTTATTCAAATACATATCCAATATATTTTAGACAAATAATTTAATCAAACTATCACTTCATTACACTTGAATAAAACATAATCATTGGTTTAATACCATGTATTCAAACATGTAACATGCTTACAGTTTTGCAAATCATTTAATGAATTCAAATCATATGTGAATGTTATATGTATGAGACTCACATTCATTTTTACATTATTGTGACTGTGTGCTTTTTTCAGTATCCCGTATCACCGGGCTCTTTCATTCTGTCCTTTATCCATTGTGGATACAAGGCTCATTGATCACAGTGAACCATAGGCTCTATCCACATATCTTTGAGCTTTAAGCTCTTTTTAGTAGCAGTCTCAATCAGTAGCATCACCAGTCACAACTGCCTTTATATTACATGTATTGAAATGAAATGAATGCCATAATTCATTCAATACAATCAATCACTTTCATTCACATTATCTCAATCAATACAGCCAGCCATAACATTCAGTCACTTTTAATTGAGAATCACTTAGGCAGCCTCATTCACATACAAGTAACACTTCCAATGATATTCACATGCTTCAAAACTCCTCGAACATTTCATGTTCGGAATCCAGTATATATTCATCACATATCAAATTTAATTCAGTAATATCATATCAAATTAAAGTGAGGCCATGTTAGGTTATTCACAATTTCTCCCTTAAGCCTATTGCCTAGACATTCCGGCGATATCCGGAAGTGGTCGCGCTACTTGCTCTTTTATATACATTAAAACAATTTTATATTACTGTACTGCTTATGTAATTAGGCAAACACATATATATAAATGTATCATGTATCTTGTATGTACAATGAAAAATTCTCGAGTATATTTCTGTAACAAATTGATGTGCATATCAATTGTAATCCAATTGTGCCAAAAATCACACTCTAAATCACTATTCCTGCTTTTTCTAAAAGTACCCCATTTGGGTCAACTTTTGCATAATCAATAAGATCAAGAAAATGATGCATTTCCGTAACACTTTCTTCTAGACAATTGTTCCTTTTGTCTTAATTTTCTAATGATATGAAGATCATACAATTTGGTTTATTATTCTATAAGTTATACTCAAAATACCACAGACTGTGTCCATTTGAAATTTTGGCTAATACATGATCATGCATTCAAGTTGTACACCTCATATCTCTCAATTTCAATATTTAAAAATTGCAAACTTTATACTAATTAAAAGCTAAGAGAATAAGCTATACAGTAAAGCCTCTATAAATGAATATTTTTGGGACCTAAAAAATTATTATCTTATACGGAGTTATTAATTTATTGATAAATGAATA
>JANIHZ010000002.1:9898133-9916748 GCA_027478365.1 Erythroxylum rufum
ATATATAAGCACCTTTCTTACGCATCAGTGCTTCAATCTCATTATGTATATTTCTTTTCGAAAAGCTAATTAAAGAGCAAGCATGCCCAAGAATTGCAATTAAGCATGCTAACGATCTTCGATATTCTTTACAATCTTTTTCTTCCTGAATTGCCCAATCAAAACAACTGGGTGAATGAGTTAACAGCTGCCTTCCATGTATATAGTGTAAGCACTTCACATGCTAATCAGTGACACAATGAAGCCTTTTCCTCGTAGAATATTAGCCTAAGTGGCGCACTTCGCAATCATATATACTATATAGTTGTTTTAAAACCAAGTTGAATTCTTTATTTCTTTTTTCCTAGTGGCGTCATGTTTCCAGCTATTTTTTTCCTTTCCGTTCTTATATGGAACCGTAGTGGGAGGCACTTTATAGAAACTACGTAGAGATGAGTATCTGGAAGGCTTACTTCTCTGCATCATCATTTAGATTGTTAGCTAAAAGATTATGATTAATAATTTTGACAATAAATATATAATATTTCAAAATTTAATTTGGATTTATTTCTTTGTATATTCAATGGTCTTATTCTCAAAAGGAAATAAAATCATAAAAAATATGTTTTCTTTCTTACAAGAACTCTCATTATGAAGTTACCTTATTATAAATGATTTATTATTAGCCACATTATTACTGGAAGATTTTTGGGGCAAAGATGACATCGAAGTTATTCAAATCCAGTTGACTAAGAATGTAAGATGAAGCAACGGCTAATTAAAGAAAATGACTATTTAAGGAAGAGTTAATACAACTGTAAACAACAACGAAACGATATAGAAACTTGAGAAGTTATATTGTCAAAACTCATCGAAAGCATATACATTCTTCAAAGTGATATTTTTATAAAAAATTCTCTTGTGCGTTAGAAACTGAAATTTTGTTGAGAGAGATTACTGAAGTTCATATAGAGCAAACATCTTTTTTATTTGAGAGCTTGTAGAGGCTAGTGAAATACTACTAGTGTGGAAGGTTGAAGAATCTTGAAAAATATTAACTTGTGGGCTTGGAGAGGCTTGTCAAATTATTACTTGATTTTATAGTGAAACACTCAAGTTAAATACTTGGGGATTAGACGTAGGCTTGGGTTGTGAGCCGAACCAGTATAAATTGACTGCACTTCTCTCTCTCTCTACTTTTTTATATTTCCACATTATATTGTGTGTGTTCATTTCAACAAAAGGCTCATTCACTTTTATAATAGGTTCCTTCTGTTTTTGACTTGCTGATGGTTCCTTTCATTTTAACAAGCGCCTTCTTTTTATTGTTTCCACAATATTCATACTTTAGCCGGCTCTTGTCATTTAACAGGCTACTATCATCTGATAGGCTTTTATTGTTTTAATTTTTAATAGACCCTTGTCTTTACATAAATTGAAAGTAACTTGTGAAAAAAAATTTTAACTTGTGAAAAAAAATTTAAGTCACACAAAATTCACCCCCCTCTTGCGTGTGTTTGCTTTATCATTTGGTATCAGAGCGAGGTTTCACATTTATTGTGTTTTACAACACGTGCATGGCAAACACCTTGAGAAGTTTTGAAGGACAATCCATCTCAAAGTCTCCTTAATTCAATGGAAATAACTACTCATACTGAAAAGAGAGAATGACCATATATCTCCAATATTTAGATATCGAAGTATGGCAAGCAATTAGAGCTGGAGCTACAATTCTCACTTCCGATAACGTAGAAGTATGGACTGATGCTGATAGAAGAAATGCACAACTAAATGCTAAAGCAAAACATCACTTGATATGTGTGTTTCCCCAGAAGAATATAAAAAGATATCCTTGCTCTACAACAAAAGAAATGTGGGACAAACTACAAGTCAAATTTGAAGGAACAAATGAGGTAAAAAAGCATAGAATAAGTCTTTTAGTGCATCAATACGAAACAATTAGCATGAAACAATGGGAGACCATAGATGAATTCTTTGAACGCTTCGACAACATCATCACGGCCTTAAAGAACTTGGGAAAAATATATCCAAATGACGAGCTCGTAACAAAGATTCTGAGGCCACTACTAAAGGAATGGAGACCTAAGGTGACAACTCTAAAAACGAAAAAGGATGTAGACACTATTTCACTCGATTGGCTTTGACAAAATCTGATGATCCATGAATCGAACTTAGGTAAGATGAAATATCCTCCTACAGAAAATGAATGGCACTAAAAGCAACTAACGTATCAAACAGTGATGAAAGTGACACTAAGTTGCAAATAGACGGAGATGACAAGTTCAACTTTATGGTCAGAAAATATGTCCGCTTCTAGAAAAAGAAGCTGATGAAGAAAAGACAAGGAAACAAGAAAGCTGGAAACATCATGTTTCTATCAAAAGGCAACAACAACAATAGCAATACACAAAATAATCAAATCATATGTTATCACTACAAGAAGTTTGGACACACAAGAACAGAATGTTCTCTTCTTCAAAAGGATCAGAGAATAAAATATTTAGAAAGAAAGCGATAACTATAGCCTGGTCAGATGAAGATTCTGAAAACTTTTAAGAAGAAGAACCAGAAGAAATCAACAACGTTTGCTTCATGACTTAATTAAGAGACGATGAGATATATTATTATAACTCTATATTGAAATTGATAAATTGAAAAGTGCATATCATGAATTGTATGATCAATAGAAAAGGTTGACTGTGAAGTATTTCAAAGAAGTTGAGAAGTCCAAGAGCAATAATGCATCTCTGAAGAGTAAGATTAAATCATTGGAATCTGCAAATGAGAAGTTGGCGACTAGGAATATATCTCTTAAGGTTGAATATAAGCAAAAGGTTTCTAAAAAGTAAGTTCTAGAAGAAAGAGTAACTAAGTTGGAAAATACACAGCTTAAAAATGATTTTGATAAGGTAAAATAGTTAGAAGTAAAAGTCACACCCTTAGAACTTGAAAAGGAGAAAAGTGTTGGAAAGATCTTATATATAGAAAAAGGTCTGGAAAATTTTGTTGATAGAAGGAAGAATCTTGATACATTGCGTAGTAGTGGTAAATACATTTTTGGCAAGGCCGAAATAGGATACAATGAAAGTAACAATATCACGTCATACAAAAACTTCTTTGTTAAATCCAGTAATAGCTATAGCCAAAATAACAGGAACCTGCTAAATGACAAAAATCATAACAACTATCATTCATCTATTTTGTGTGATTACTGTGGTAAACATGGCAACATTAGTCATTCTTGTAATTTTCGTAAAAAGAAATTTTCTCAAATGTATGTTTGGAGACCAAAAGGTCAAACTACTAACCCGAAAGGACCCTGAAAAATCTGGGTACCTAAAATAAGATAATGCTTTATGCAGATATGTTTCAAAATAGAGACAAGGGGAATCATTGGATAGTTGATAATGGTTGTTTGAGATGCATGACAGGTGAAATATCACACTTCAACTACATTAAAAGAAAAGCCAGAGGTAATGTTGTCTTTACAGACAAAAATAAAGCAAAGGTCACTAGAATTAGTAAAATTAGTAATTCTAACTGTACCTCCATTGATACCGTTCTTTTTGTTAATGGTTTGAAACATAACTTGTTGAGTGTGAGTCAGCTATGTGACAAAGGTTACAAAGTCATTTGCTATGCATCTCATTGTGAAATTGTTGATATTCATAATGATAATATTGTGTTTGTTGGTCCTAGAAATCATAATATATATTGTGCTCAACTGGAAGACATGTCCTCACAAAGTATTAAGTGTTTTTTCCTCTAGAAAAGGATTTGCTTATCTAGAACAGAAGATTTGGGCATGCCAACATGAACATTCTATCAGAATTGTCAAAAAACACGAGTTAGTAAGAGGACTACCAAATTTGAAATTCGAAAGCAATCAAGTTTGTGAGGCTTGTTTAAAAGGTAAACAAGTTAGAAGTAGCTTTCTTCCTAAAAATATTGTGTCTACTAACCAACTACTTGAACTCGTGCACATGGATTTATTCGGTCCCACTGGGACTCAGAGTTTTGGTGGTAAACATTATAGTTATGTTCTGCTAGATTATTACTCCAGATTTACATGGGTTTATTTCTTATCAAATAAGGATGATGCTTTTGAAGTGTTTGAGAAGTCTTGCAGAAAAATTCAAATAGAAAAAGGGTACTGCATCACTTTAATTTGGAGCGATCATGGGGGAGAATTTGATAACGAAAAGTTTGAAGAATTATGTGACAGCAATGGTATAACTCACAACTTCTCTTACCCAAAGACGCCTCAGCAAAATGGAGTCATAGAGAGAAAGAACACGACTTTGGTTGATATGGCTAAGACCATGCTGTATGAAAGTGGACTACCTCATGGATACTGGGCAGAAGTAGTATCCATGGCATGTTATGTACCTAACATATGTTTTATAAGACCTATTATTAAAAGACACTTTATGAGCTATAAAAAGGAAGAAAACCAAATGTTGCTTACTTTCGAGCATTTGGATGCAAGTTTTTCGTGCTAAACAATGGAAAAGACAACCTTGGAAAGTTCGATACGAGATCAGACGAAGCTATTTTCTTGGGTTATAATACCGCTAATAAAGGATTCAGAGTATATAATAAAATAACAAAGATAGAAGAATCGATACATATGGTATTTGATGAAGCACTACCTTCGACAACAACAACTAAATCAAATGATGAAGAGCATCCATTGGTACCTAAAAATAAGACGGAGATTCAAACTACACCTAGAATACTTTCAAAATCACAAAATCAAGAAGGCCCCTTTGAAGTTAGAACAGAGCAGGCTCCCTCAACTTAGTAAAGCCTATGTAAAGAAAAACACCAAGAGAATGCAGAGGTCAAGATACACATAAATACATTCTGGGAGACCCCTCTGAAAGTCTAAGAACAAGATCATCTCTGTTGCTCTCATCTCACAAATAGAACCAAAGACCGTTGAAGAAGCCCTTACTAACAAAAATTTGGTTTCAACCATGAAAGACGAACTAAATCAATTTGACAAAAACAAAGTCTAGAATCTAGTACCTTATCCTCAAAACAAGTCAATCATTGGGACTCGATTGGTTTTTCGAAACAAACTTGACGAAAATGGTAAAGCGGTAAGAAACAAAATTAGACTTGTAGCTCATGGTTACAACCAACATGAAGGTATTGATTTTGATGAAACTTATGCACCTGTTGCTAGATTGGAATTGATTAGAAATTTACTTGCTTTTACATACTATAGAAACTTCAAGTTGTTCCAAATAGATGTTAAAAGTGCATTCTTAAATAGTTACATTAATGAAGAAATATTTGTTAAGCAACCCCAGGTTTTGAAGATGAAAACCATCTGGATTACTTGATGAAGTTAACCAAAGCTCTGTATAGTTTAAAGCAGACTCCTCGAGCATAATATGAGAGGTTAAGTAACTTTTTACTTGAGAATAACTTTGAAAGAAGAAAGGTTGATAAAACTTTATTTATTAAAAGAAAGGAGAATTATTTACTCGTAGTGCAAATATATGTTGATGACATAATATTTGGTGCTACTAATCCATCATTCTGTAAATAATTCTCAGCATTAATGTAGGGGGAGTTTGAAATGAGCATGATAGGAGAATTATCATTCTTTCTTGAATTACAAATCAGACAAACAAAAAAAGGAATCTTTATTAGCTAAAACAAATACACAAAGGAACTCATCAAGAAATATCATTTTGAGAATGTCAAACTAATAGGTACTCCCATATACACTAGATCTAAACTTGATAAAGATGAAAAAGGAAAAACTACGGATAAGACAAATTATAAAGAAATTATTGGATCACTACTATATCTTACAAGCTCGAGACCAGACAATATGCTTAGTATGTGTCTTTGCACACCCTTTCAATCAAATCCAAAAGAAAGTTACCTTCAAGTAATCAAAAGAATCTTTCGATATCTCCATGAAACAATGAATTTTGGACTATGGTATCCAAAAACTGATTCATTTGACATTTTGGGCTATTGTGATGCATATTATGTAGGTGACAAAGTCGATCGAAAAAACACAAGTGGTCACTGCTAATTTCTTGGAGAATGTCTAATATCTTGGTCCTGCAAGAATCAAAATTGCTCAATGCTTTCGAAGACTGAAGTAGAATATATAGCAACTACTAGCTATTGTGCTCAAATCTTATGGATGAAGCATCAACAACAAGATTTTTCTCTAAACTTTTCTCATATTCCTTTTTTTTATAATGACAAAAGGGGATAGTTTATGTGGATTTTTTTTGTATATTTCCACATATACATATGATATGATTTCTCGATGCTGCTTTGATTATATCTGTGATTGATTATGCTGTTGAATTTGTGAAAATTTGTGATATATAAGCGATAGGTTCCTTTTTTAAGAGTCAGGCTCCTTCTAATTATACCTAAACACATAAAAGTCTCAAGTATCTTTTCGAAATCATCTATTATCTTTTTGAATTTTGAAAAATATATCTATTATTACTTGTCATCATTAAAAAGGGGGGATTGTTAGCTCAAGGATTATGATTAACGATTTTGATGATAACTGTATAATATTTCAAAATTCAAATTGAATTTATTTCTTTGTGTAATTCAACGGTCTCATTCTCAAAAGGAAATAAAATCATAAGAAATACGCTTTCTTTCTTCCAAGAACTTCATTATAAACTTACCTTATTATAAATGGTTTATATGAAAGTATCCTACTAATTATGAAAGACGTGTATTAACCACATGGTTACTGGAAGATTTTTTGGCAAAGATGACATCGAAGTTATTCAGATCCAATTGACTAAAGATGCAAGATAAAGCAACGGCTAGTTGAAGAAATTGACTATTTAAGGAAGAGTCAATGCAATTGTAAACAACAAAGAGACAATTCAGAAGCTTGCGAAGCTATATTGTCAAAGCTCATCAAAAGCGTATATATTCTTGAAAGTGATATCTTTTTAAAAAATTCTCTTGTGCGTTAGAAATTGAAATGCTATTGAGAGAGATTACTGAAGCTTATATAGAGCAAATCTCTTTTTTATTTGAAAGCTTGTAGAGGCTAGTGAAATACTACTAGTGTGGAAAGTTGAAGAATCTTGGAAAATACTAACTTGTGATCTTGGAGGGGCTCGTCAAATTACTACTTGAATTTATAGTAAAACATCCAAGTTGAATACTTGGGACTAGAAGTAGGCTTAGGTTGTAAGTCGAATCACTATAAATCAACAGTGTCCTTCTTCTCTCTACAGTGTCCTTCGTCTCTCTCTCTTTTTATCTTTTATGTTCATTTCAACAAGAGGCTACTTCACTTTTATAATAGGTTCATTCTGTTTTCGACTTGCTAACATTTCCTTTTATTTTAACATGCATCTTCTTTTTATTGTTTCAACATGATTCATACTTTAATAAGCTATTGTCATTTAACAGGCTGATATCGTCTGACAAGTTTCTATTGTTTTAATTTTTAAAAAGCACCTGTCTTTATATGAATTAAAATTAAATTGCCAAAAAAAAATTAGGTCATACACAATTTAACCCTCTTGCGTGTATTTGCTCTATCACATATTTTTACTTTTAGAGTGATATTCAAAGAAATTGAATCCTAACAATCTCAAAGAAAGCATTAACTCTAAAAATTTCTCTTCAAAATTAACTTCTATAAAGATGTTTAAAATCCCCTTCTCCGTAACGAGGATTTAAACGATAATAATAACCTGATGATTAAAAAAACGTATAATCATACCTAGATCGTTCTGATTAATGGCTGTGAAAGAGTCTATAAATAGAGTATTAAGCTGATATTCTTAATATCTGAAAGCTTCTCAATTAACCAATCACCGCTCTTTGGTCAATTCAATGGATAAAGAAACAAAGTTAGGCTGTAAGCTTCGCATTGAAATTTAAGAAGTGGGTCGGGGGACCACACTTGACCTGTTAATGTCAAACACTGCCACTCTAAGCACAAAAATGAGGCTACCCAGCATCATTTAACGTGGAAATCGGAGCAAAGATTTGGCGTTTCTTCTTCTTTTACTTTCTTCCTTCAATTATAGGGCAATTCTCTTGGTTTGACCGTACTCGAAACGTTCAAATCTAAATAGGAGATGCAAGAAATTAATTCGCAATTTAGTTGGGATTCAATCAATAAAACCAAGGGTATTTGACTTTGTAGCCAATAAATACAAGACCGATTTAAAGGTACGGTACGGGCGTTAAAAATAGAACAATTGAGCGATGGTGAATCTGTCTTTTAATCCCAAAAGTACAATTAATCATTTTTTTTTTAGTAATAGGGAGACGAACAAGAATTACACAATAAGTCGAGGGAACCTAAGTCCCAACAGATCCTTTAACAGGATATGGTGGCACCCAACAAGTGAAGTAGGAAAAAAAGTAATACCAATAACTAAATGTCTGGCATAGTCAGCTAGCCACTATATACTAATGAAACAAGTTCTTATTTACCGTATAAGTACATAGTTTTTAAGACGGATCCATTAACTGGATTGTTTATGCATGTGTGCTACCTAGTTAGGCATACCAGACATATTTGGCTATTAAGAGAAATAAGTTAAAACATCGTTAACCTGAGTATATGAGATCGAGGCCTATAATTTAAGCCGCGAATCCCTAGTTTCGATTTCCGAAGTGACTCTACGTAGCTAAGAAAGTACCGAAATGGCAAATGGTGAAAAAAAAAAAGGCGGGCACACCGCGCACCGCGCACCGCGCACCGCATACCGTACACCGCACCCGCACGAGTAATCAATTTTTTTATAGTCGGACACCACCCTTCTTGGGTAAAAACAAACAGATCGACGCAGCGTATAGCTATATAAAATGATTTATGGTTTTAATGATTAGACATTTGAATCAGCTAGAAAGATCAGACAGTATACGGACGCTACGAAATCAAAATACCTCTCTATGCAAATCAAAATATGAAACTTATTTACGTAATTTGGAAAGAATTTGAGCTACTTAGATCCTAATGACTGAACGCAAAATGATGAAAGCCATAGAAATCAAATAAGCATAAATGAGTCTAGGAGGGCATTGGATCTTGCAAATGCATCAAATAAAGAAACAGGGAATAAAGAAAGAAACAATGGTCATAGCAGTACACTATTGATATGTTCAGCGTGTACTTCAAAATTACTCTCTCTATTCTACAAGCACTGTGTGCAACGTTCAAAGCTGTCAGAGTTTACCGAAGTCCAAGGGCAAGATCCGGCCATTAAACTTCTTGCTCATATCGGATCTGATGGCTAGAAATATTGAGTATAATAATGAGGGAACATATGATTAAAAATTATCATTTTTTTTAATAAATGGTGCCATCCTTATGTCAGTGCATTGTACTACAAGTCTCGTTTAAAATATATTATAAGAGCTTAAAATGAAAAAGGCAATAAAATTATGAAAGGGAAAAACAAATCATGTCAAGGTGACGTAGTAACATATGAGTGGTGCGTTAATCTCACTTGTCACTGTCTGTGTCTGATATGTGAATGAATAAAAAGAGAATCCTAAGTTTCAAAATGTCTTATATAAAATTTAGAAGGCATGTCTTTTATGATTTTTTTTATTTTCTAAAAAATTTACACAGTTTGATATTATTAAACCAGCTCTCCTATCTTATTCAATATTTTTTATTTCTAATTAAAATATTTAATGGAACTGAAATATAACTTAAGTTAAAATAAATTATTTATTTATTCATTCTCAATACTATCAAATAAAAGGGAAAAGAAAGAGAAAAACTCATCAAACAAAATGAACGGTCCAGATTGGTTCCATTGTTCGTGGCTCCTCTCTTTATCTCCTCGATCCCAGCTTCTGCCTTAATTCTCTTCATCCTTTTCTCTCTGCCTTACCACCACCCAGCAGAGTTCAGTTCCACAAGGCCTAGGTCTAAGAACGTGGAGCTCGAACTAAGAACTAATTTTATAACATGTTGCTTGGCAAAAGACCTCGTCCTTCCATGAAGAGAACGACCAGTATGTCGGAGATCACCTTTGACCTCAACGCTAATAATACGGAAGGAAATCCTCCGTCTGAATATTCCTTCCTCAGCCAAAGACAACCTGGCTTCACCGGAGATCATTGCTTCTTGGGTTCCATGGTGTCGCCGAGGAACCACCGGAGAGGTTCTGATGATTTTTCAGATACTGCTCATTTCTTGAGAGCTTGTTCCCTCTGCCAACGTAACTTAATTCCTGGCCATGACATCTACATGTACAGGTACTTGTAGTAGTTATAGCAGTAGTATTAATTAATCCTCGTAGTTGAGATGACGGTAATGTTTAGCTTTGAGAGTTTGTGGACTACTTGTTTCTTATTCAGTGGAATAAACGAGACCTTTTTAGCTGAAAACATGACACGTGAAGCAGTTTGGTTATCGTATTTGTGCTCAGGAACAAAATTTCAATTATCGCTACAGATGGTTCGGCTTTCTAAGTTTAATTCCGAATTTGATGAGATTTCAGTTTTCTTTTGAGGGACTGGTGTGGTTAATTATTACAGCAACTATCAGTTCTCATTTCTAACAGTAGAAGGAATGTTCTTCTTCTTCTTCTTCTTCTTTTTTTGGCACTCTCGGTTAGTATTCATAATAAAGAGAGGGTTTATTGCAGGGGAGATAGTGCCTTCTGCAGTCTAGAATGCAGACAACAGCAGATGAGTCAAGATGAGAGAAAAGAGAAGTGCTCAATGGCTTCAAAGAAGGAAACTGTTCCCTCCGCATCGGAAGTCTCCACCAAAGGCGAGACCGTCGTCGCCTTGTAGCACCATCAACTAAAGCAATATATACAAATATATATATATAATCATGTCCAAAAAGTCTGGAACTGTATGCATATATGTTGGTTTGATGCATGTAACAGCTTATATATTTTCATATCCTAATAGGCAAGCTCTGGAGCTGTTGTTTCATGTGGATCGATACTCAAACTTACAGCAACCTGTCGTGGATCGACCTCGATGACTTCTTCCGCACTTCATGCTTTTCTTCTTCTTCTTCTTCGATATTTTATTTCTACTTTTGTTTATTAATTATGATCTATAAACCCCTCCCTAGCCCTATGTTCTGGTTGGATAGTGTTAATGGAAGAAAGTTGAGGGCTCAAGAGAGTGAATTTGTTTTCTCCACTTTCGGTATGGAATCAGGATCGATTCACCAGTATAACCACATGTCGTGGTGTGAATACTTGTTGAAGGGAGAAAATGTTCAATATACGTTTATTTTTCTTCTGTAAAGGAAAAAGTTGGGAGTGGGACATTGGGCATTCATGTTGATAATTATACCCGTCATTTTCCTTTGGTGCCACCACTGTCATTGATAGTTATAGCTGCTGAAACTTTCACCTGCTTCAATGGAAATTTGTGGAGCTTATCAATAAAAGAAAATCCGGGAAATTAGAGTCCACCTTGCTTTCTAAAACATTTGATTTCAATAAGTTTTAGTTAAAAGTCTAAATAGGAGTTTTAACATTTTTATTTACTATTTATGGTATTAGGTTGTATTTAATTTTTTAAAATAGCATTAATAGTATTTTAAATTATAATAAAATTAATTTTGATATTTTTAAATAAATAAACTGTCATTTTAATTTTTGGAAAATCTGAACTCATTAAATATTAGCATTAATTTAGTAGACATTAATTAAATGTGTGATTTATTCAACTAAATTTTTATTATTTTTATTTTTATTACTACGTTTGTATTTTATTCAGGATACAATAACCATTATTTTAGCAATGTTATGAAATAAGCAGTAAAATTTTATTTTTTCGTTACAGTTTACTGAGTCTTGAGTCTTTTGTCTAAAATTGTCTATTTTTTTAAAATAACATTATTTTAAACATTGGATATAAGTTTAGGACTATTTAATCCTGTTTAATTCCCAAAATAATACTAATTAATCCCTTCTCAAACCTAGCAACCAACCGAACACTCCCCCAATATTTTGGACAGTGGATCGAATTCCTGCTTTCGGGCACATGTACGATGCTAACACAACTACCACTGTGAACACCGGTTCAGAAGTCATGAGAGGCTTGTGATTGGTCGTCGTAAAAGTAAGGAATATATGGCCTAGTCGGATCAAATCTTTTGTACATATAACCCTATTCTAACTCTGTTTTAAAAGAAAAATAAAAAATGTGTAGTTAAGATTTTCTTAAATAGAGTTAACAAAGGGTTATACGCACAAAAAATCTGGTTTTGGCCTAGTCAACTTCACAATTAGCGAGTTATCCTACACTGCACAATACATGGGAATTATAAGTTAAAAATATTTATTCAGACAAAACTAAAAATGAAAAAGATGTTAATTCGGAGATGGTGACATGAAAGAGAAAACAAATTGTCCCAACGGAGTTGCCGAGTGAGATGGCCCCATGTTCAAGGAGTTCAGATCTTTTGTCTAGTTTTATAGTGTTTTATTGTGTCCAGTAAATTTCAGTCATTTATTTATGTGAGGTCTATGTTTATTTATGTGGAATCATACAAGATCCGCATAAATAAATGGTTGAAATTTATTAGATACAATAAAACACCATAAAAACTGGACAGAAAATCTTGGGTGATGTTTAAGTCCCTCTGTGTTGTAGGAGTCGAGCTTTTCCCTCTAGTCTAGGGCCTGTGCTTTCTTCACTGACGTACATTTTGCGGTGAGAGTTAGTCCTATTGGACACTGTGATGTGATGGAAGCAATCATTAAAGGCTCTTGTCTTCGTATAGACGAATATACAACATACATATATTTCATATGGATAAGGATTTTACTTTCAAATAGTTAAGTTTAGAAAATTTGTATTTATCATTAGTCATTTACCTAACAACTTCTATATATTATTAATTACCTATAACAACGACTTATAAATTTTTTTCTGTAAGTCTACGTTTTATGATATTAAAGTTGTCATTGGTTTAACATTTTTTTCTGCCATCATGTCGACATTTTGTGCTATATAAACGGTCACAAGACAATCAATCACTTCCTTCATTACTAATATGCCAGATATTGCTCACTAACTTCCAGTTAAAACAATATCACAAACTTTACCGTTATTATACAATTAGGATCTTCCCAAATTTATTGATGACACTCTTGAACCTCCCTCAAAGACTAGTTGATGATGACCAACTCAGTGTAACTCACTTGGATTCAACAAGATCGATCAATTTTGAGCTAAATATTAGGTTTAATACCAAAGGCTTTGTACTTCAAATTGTTTTGTCGTCTTTATCATCATGTGGGGCATATAAAAAGCTAGAAACCACGTATGTTTAATACCCAAGTTCGCACTTTGAAATTTGGCTTTATAAATTAGAAAAGAAGGTAATTTAGCGATTAGTGAGTATGTTCAAAGTACTAAAGATACGTTTGTTTGGTTATGCCTTACTGCTAATCAATTGATTATAGTTTATTGACAAAATTATTTAGATGCACTCTTTACCTTATACATATATGTAAATGTATATGATAAAATTTATAGGAAAAATATACATTACAAATAAAATTACGATAACATCGTAATTATTATATTCATATTGTACTTATGTATTATCTCTAAATTATTTTAAGCAATTGTTCTATAAAAACTGAATATTAACATAATATAAACAGACTAGTACATGTTAATTTTATTTCTTGTGAAAGAAGTAATCGATCTCATAAACTAAAGTACGACGAGATACTTAAACAAACATATAGGTACTTACAAAAGAACAAATCCACTAAATTGATCTCATATAAGAATAAATATTACTTGTATATCTATAAAAATTATTATTGTGATGATTGTATAAGTAGTAATTTGACTTGAGATCTTTGAAGCATATCATGTAAGGATTGCTATGTTTTGATAATATTTAAGACCTATTATAGTCAATGATAACTTAATTGGTAGTTATTACACATTGCAAGAACTATATAAAGATGATTGAGTGATCAATATAAGATTTATCACCTTAAAGTGATTAGGGAAAACGTTATATTATTCTTAATTAGTATTAATTCAGAAAATCTTTGTCCAAGGTGGAATGTCATTTTGTAAAATAGTTTACAATTTGTATTAATATAATCAATTATTAATAGTGGAGAACTAATATGATTGAACTCAAATGGAGTAGACATTGATTCCATGTTTTATGTCTAATCAAAATATTGTATAATGAAAGAATTAAATTATATATAAAAATCATGCAAAAAAAAGGTTGGTTGACATACTTAAATATTTAGGTAGTTATGATATGTTGCTAAATGCTAATCTTGATCTATAAATAAAATTATTTAATTAAATAATTAAAGATAAATTTAAAGAGTTTAATTAATCAGATCTTAAATTTATGATTATAATTTGTATCTATTACCAACATGTTTGAGAACCTAATAAGTTACACGCAAAGAACGAATTGAAGAGAGAAAATGTGTTTTAATTAAATTGAACTTGATTGTAAAGTTTGAGAAACTTTAAGATTAAATATGAGTTATTTAATCAATAAGAACTAATATGAGAAATTAATCTTATTTGAGTCTAATTGGTATTAATTAGAATTAATTGTAATTTTAATTAAAATTTAGTTAAATTTAGATTTTTATTAAAATTAAATCACTAAAATATCTAAAAAATTCTATCAATAGGCTTAGGCTGAAGGAGAGCTAGCACTTCTTACTTAACCATCTCTTCAATAAGTGTAGAGTTCTCTCAACACATTGTATAAATACCGCTAGAAGTTGAACACTTGTGCGACTATAATGATTAAGATGAACTAATTTTAGAAATTATTCGAGAGAAATAACAAGAAATTAATTAAGCTTCAAAATAAGGTATGAATTATGATTCATGCTTTATTATATTTTCTTCTTTCTCTAACTTTTAATTATCATTTCCATAATCAACAATTTATGTTAAATTGACAACTATGCATTAGGTATCACCTTACACTCTTGCAACTATGTCAATCGCTCCGTATTATAAGGAAGTAGTCAATATAAGTTTTCATAATTCTACTCTTAAAAGTCATCAGGAGCTTTTCGTTTTATGAAAGAAAGTTGGCTACCATCAAATCAAACACTACCACAAAGTCAAAAAATATAGTCTCATTATCATTCCTATCTTTATAGCCGAACCCCCCATGAGCCCATTAATACTTGTCCAAATTTGCTTCTATATGGCCATTAAAGTCTTCTCCTAGAATAACTTTCTCGTTAGAGGGAATCCCATGTATCTCCTCATCTAACTCTTCTTAGAATTGATGTTTAGTTTTTAATTACTAAATTAAATATTTTAAAAAGTAATCACTAAATTACAAAATCATTAAAAAAATTGGCACCTGTAAATTTTTTATCCTTTGCCCTTGAAAATAAAATGATCAAAGTCCTCTTTTAAAGACTTCGTGTAGGTTAAATAAGTGTGAGAAAAGAAAAGAAAGAGAATGAAGTTGAAATTTATTATCGAATTTTTTAATTCATAAATTATAGGGTCCTCTTTGTATAATTAGTAACATAATAATTATACAAAAATAAGAAATCATTGTTTTAGTGATTATCCATTGTAATTCATATTGTTTAAGTAAATAAAATATTTGTTAGTGTTTAAGAGTAATTTAAGTAATACTCCCTCTGATTTATAATAAATGTCGTTTTAAAAAAATGCACGCTTATTAAGAAAACTAATGAAATTATAGATATACCCTTATTAATACTCCCATAAAGTTACCTTGAAATTGTTAGCATGTGAGAGAAATTGTATAAATTGCCTTGAAATTGTGATTTATGTAATTAAGATGAGAGAGAAATTAAAGGTTAATTTTAGAAGTAAAATTATAAACATGCATATAAAGTCAAGAATGACACTTATTTTGAATAATTAAAATGTATCTAAAACGACACTTATTATGAATCGGAGGGAGTAATTAATATAATATTCATAAAAATCATGGAAATGATTAGTGCGTAATGAGGTCTATTCTAAAATAGTGGGACAGACTCTCAAGTTTATTTATAATTGTTCCTTTAATCTTTCAAAGTTTTAGAAATAAATGTTGGACAAATTATTTGGTACTAGACTTGGAGAACCATTCTAAATCTAAGATGGATCTGATCTGAGCTGAGCTGGGCTTGGGCTTGGGCTTGGACTTGGGCTTGGGATTAGCTTAAAAATAAGTATAGAAATGTATCCATTATTGAAAAAGAAAAAGGAATTCAAACAAATGTGATTACTCCTTATACTGAAATGCCGTCTTCTGGTATCATCATAGCCGAGTGTTGAGTTATCATTTCACTAATAAGTTACAGATAGCTATTAAAAGTCAAAAGGCATCATCGTGCATTGTCATAATTTAAACATTTATCCCTTTCTTTACGACGCGAAGACCAGCTCGAGTTATAACAAACTTGTGATTCTCTCAACGTCCCATCCTTGAATCTATGCTATGTTTGAAATCGATATCCTGTGTTTTCTTTAAAAGGAGAATAAAGCGTCCAAATTCGTTTAGCTTTGAAACAACACTTTGAACTTTCAGAAAATTTAGAGACGACGATGATTATGACGAGCAAAAGCAGCATATTTGTGTTGTGTATTGTGGCTGCTTTAGAGGTGTGTAAAGCCGACGACAGTGGTACACAAGGACAAGGGTCCAAAACCATATTGCAGGGACGTTATATTACAGATGATCTTATCTTTATCTTTCAATTAGTTAGATGTTCTTTCAATTAGTAGATTGGTTGATTCACGAAGCTATTACGAGACTCTTAAATTTGGTTTACATATGCTAAAAATGAAGGTGGTCGTTGGTTGTGAGAATCTTCATCATTTTATTATGTTATTTTTAGACTCTTAATTGTTATCTTTTTAGTATTCACTGATATGATTAATTGTTTTATAATTATTAAACCTTTAATAATAAAACATTATTTTCTTCTGGTTCTTCTTATATTTTCTCTTTGTTTATAAAACTCAATAATTAGTATTAGAGCTTTATTTTATTAAGAGGCCAGTAAGACTGAGTGAACCAAAACCCAATTACCTAATCACTTATCACCTATTTCATTCAAATACAATATTCCACTTTTTGATAGAATAAATTGTTAAATGTGAGATGATAGAATGAAAGTCTATCTTGATATAAATAATTTGTAAAAAGTTGGTAGAGCAAGAATAAAAAGTTTCTATTGTCGGACAACCAACACTTACACGAATAAAAAATCATTAGTTATAGGAAGCAAGAATTTGAGATATAAAGGATAAAGGAATGAGAAACAATTAAAGATTTCTCTTGACGTACTTCTTGGCATTGTAAACAAACTAAGACTTTTTAATATTGCCTTTTCTAATTCTATAATAATTCAAAAAGCTCTAGTTATAATTCTAAAAAGTTTGGGGCCACAATTTTGTATTTGGAAAACTGAAAAGATCTATCAAACATCATCTTAGTAAAAGTATTGAATATATTATACATATAGAAATAAAGAAGGTTTACAAGACAAGAAGGATTTATGGAAGGTGCCTTTTAAGGAAAATTGTAAAATAAAAATAGTGGAAAGAATAAAGAAATGAAATAATAACCTCACACTACAAGAAATTTGTCAATTTTCGACGGAAAATTTGCAACAGTTAAGAAACCATTGCCAATTACCAATAGAAATCATATACCCGTCGAAAAATTTGTCTGGAAAATTTTCAATTACCAAGGGTAGCAATATTCGTCGTTGAAATTGGAAGAAAATGAGCAACACGACAGTATTTAGCGACGGTAATTAATTACCATTGGTAAATAAGGTGAGAAATGTTGGCGGAAAATATTTTTAGTTTACCGACGACAATTTCCGTTGGTAATCCGTTAGTAAATTGGCTAGCTATACGTCGTCGTCTGTCGTCTGCCACTATAAGAAATAAATCGTTCATTGACGGAACTTTCCATCGGTGAATGAGATATTTCTGCCGGCAAGTCAAAACATTGACGAAATTTAACATCAGCCAAAACCGTCGTTAAAGAGGCTGTTGGTATTATATGCTGACGGAAATTGCTTGACGTTTCTATCGGTGTATTAACAATGGAGAACAGTAATGTACCGACGCAAGATATTCCGTCGGCATATAATACCGACGAATATTGTTTAAGGTCTCCGTCGGTGTATAACAACGACATACAACACCATGCCAACAGAACGTTGTCCGTCGGTGAAGTGTACCGACGGAAATGATTGAGGAAAACCATCGGCAGTGAAGTTAATAAAATCGAGAAGTTGACATATGTGCCAATAGAAATATAAATTCTGTCGCCACAAATAAGATGACACCGGCAGTCCGGTGGCCATGGGCACCGGCGGGAAACGGAATACTGTTGGTAAATAAATTGATGTTACTGACGATATATATGCGTCCGTCGGTAAATATTATTTTTCTTAGCGACGGTATTAAATTATCCGTCGGTATTAGTAATGCATATTTTCAGGAGCTTTCACTTATCTGTATATACTAAATTAATTTGTATATATATAATTTGTTTAATCAAAAAATAAATGATGAAATAGATTTAAAAGAATTTAAATTGATTTAAATTGATAATAAACACATTAAAGTGTACATAAATTCTTATGTTTGTAA
>JANIHZ010000002.1:9960333-9973705 GCA_027478365.1 Erythroxylum rufum
CGTAAATAAAATGTAAATATAAGCTAAATTTCTTTAACAAAAAGCTATTATTATAATGATTCTCATCTATCTTCATAAATATTTTATATTTTTTAGTCTCATTATAAATTTTGATCATAAGAAGTCCTCCAAATATTAATATGGAATATTTTATTTGATATTTTTAATACTTTTATAATTAAAATAAAAGTAAACGGAAGACAGATTTTAAAATGTTCAACTTTGTCAGCTCCGTTAAGTACGTTAGCTTTATTAGTATTTCGCTGATTGTCTGTGATATGAAAGCGGTTGCTTGAAAAGCGGTGCCGGCCGAGAAAAAACGGGAAAAGCAATGCTTGACTTTTTGATAGAACAAAGGGAAGTCTTATCCAATCCCATAAGATTGACAAGTGTTTCAACATCATCTCATTATTCTATTATTTTGATTATGTTAACTAATCATTATCACAAACACTTATCCGGTTTCATACCATTGTACCGTCAGCGCCATCTCTTATCACTGATTTCATGATATCATTGTAATTTGTTACATTCTTAGTTACATATATCTATTTTGAATTTGAATTTCACTCAAATTTTTGATGATAATCACAACTATAAAAAATATTATCTATTAAAAAAGTATATTGTTAGAGTATATAATATATACTAAACATAAAAATATTAAAGGGTTTATAATTAGTAAGGGTCAACTATTCAAATAATTAGTTCTAATCATTTTATCAATAGTTGTCCCACGCTTAATTCTTGTTAATAGACTCTAGCCTATATTAAAAATTATAATATGGTATCAGAGCAGGTTTGATCCGGATTATTAATTTTTCGATTGTCCGTCTGAATGTCTAGTTTCAGCGACCCGGTCTGATTACTAATGCGTTTATTTTAAGTGACAACTGAATTTTTAGTCTCAGTTGTACTTGAGGGGGAGTATTAGAGTATCTCATATTGACTAAATATGAAAATATTAACGAATTTATAACAATAGTTTTTTATTGTTATAATGTTAGAGTCATGATTTTGCACTCAAAGGGATAACTTGTGTTAATTAGAAAGATATTCTTATTTTGTTTTCAACAACAGTAATACAAAAAATGTGTTATATATAATTGGAGTTGAAATGAGAAGATCCATTAAGTTGAAGTTGAACTTAGTATATATAGTAAAATTCACATCCTCCCTATTAGTTATAAAGTTGTTTAATTCACTTTATAGGTTAACATTATGCTCGAAATCTTTGCTAATTCAACATGTTTTCAACTATTATTCTTATTCAATATATACTCTGAAAACTAAAATATTAAGAACTCTGATTGGAAGATGGGGAACGACAATTCTAAGCAGTGCATAGAACTGGAAAATGTATTCCTCACGGGGTTGAACGACTTCTTTTATGGAAGATTAATACGTAACTAGCCTGGTAGTGGTACTTAAGACATTGACGTGTTTGTTCTTGATGACATACGAAAACAAAATTAGACAAAAGGTTGGTATGTTAAGTCAGTTGCATGCATTATTCTTGAAGACAATAGTTCTATTTCGCAATTAAGTTCCCATTGAAGCTCTAATCTTACCTGAAGCTGGACTACGTAACTCATCCAACTACCGACGCCATTTCATATTATCACAACTCTTCGTGAGATGTCGAAGTTTTATTGTACCTGACATTTCATGATAACCTAATAGAGCCAACCAATTAGTTAAGGATAAGCAACCATAACTTAGCAAAATTTGCTATCATATTTAGTGAAAACTGTGCTCAAATTCTGATTTAATCCTATTTTCATCTTTTTTAATTCTCAGAAAGTAAATGATCATATCATTTAAATTTGAAAAGTAAAATTACTATTTATTTGAGTTTGAACCCAAATTTCATTGAGTTTGGATAAGTAAATTTGAATTTGAATTTAAATTTATTTGTGTATATTAAGTATATTTGATAGGGGTGGCTTTTTGGCTTTCTCGATTTAAAGTTCAAATGAAGCTATTAAAAATATAAAAGAAATAAGGTTTAAAAATATTTTCGAGTATGTCTACTTAACCCAAGCTTAAGTTTTTTTTTTCAGATTAAATATATATTTAATTTATTTTATTGGCCATAAATCAGAATTCAATCAAACCTCTTCAAGTACTTCAGGCTTTTGAGCTGAAGTACTTAACAGTCCAATGATGGTTCAACTTGAAACTTTCCTAGACAATTATATCATTAAGTGTGGTTTCGTAATTCTTACTTGTGAATTAGCTGCTGGTCAGTATTCATTCATTTTGTTACGTGGGCAGAATTTGTGAACGCCATCAACTAGGAATGAAGGGGCAGGCCTTGGGTCGTTTATGTATTATAGTAACCCATTGTTATGGGTCTCGCTATTGAGACACAGTTCAGATTTTGCTACTAGAAATTAGTACATCTTATTTAATTTATCTGATTTCAAAGTTCTGGTTTATTTAGTTATCATTCTGTTCTATTGTTTTGGAATAGACAAATTCGTTACGAACTGAGAATAAAGAGTTTTATTTTTTTAAATAAAATCTTTAAGTTAAATAACTGAATTTTAAAGATGACAATAGGGCGATCAATCAGCCGCTTTCTTTAATTTTTTTAAAATTAAAAGTATAAAATAACGTCTTTTTTTTAAGACTGAGTTTAGGATGTCCACACCTAAGTCCAGGCTTGTCCAAAGCCTAACTCTTTTAAATAAAACTAGAAAAATTGAGTGTCAAATTGGTTTGAGCCTAATTTGGTCTATAGGTCAGCCCATTAAAAACATCTAAATTTAGACTCATAGGTCAGCCCATTGCCACCTTACTAAATTCTTTTAGAAGAAGCTTGTTAATTAGAGTGTTTTTAGAAGACGTTTATTAAATTTAAGTTTATAAATTAGAATATTATATAACGATCTTCATATTTCCAAATTTATAATAAATGTTATTCTCCAAAATATTTTGTTTTCTTTTTTGTTAGTTATACATTGTTTATTTTCTTTGTTATTTTCTTATAGTATTAGAGCTCCGTTGAAGCACTTTTACTACTATTTCTATTATTTTGTCTATCAAATTTTATTTGTTTTGTTAGAGAAGATTGAAAGTTATGAAGAGAAATGGAATTAACAAATAGGGGAAACATTTAAAAAATATAGTATGGTATTGAGAAGCTTGTATGGATGAATCATATAAAAATGTATATATGAAGGCATATTTTCAAAGTCAAGACTTGTGGAATTTAGTTGATTCCGAAGTTCTTGTAGATACTCCAAAAAATATTGAAACAATTAAGTGTAAAAAAGCTCTCTTGCTTTGAGAACTTCAATTAATAAAGAATTCATTGATTATGTTCATGATATAAATATGTATGAGAGACACTCACTTGAGAGACTGTTTTCCAAAAAGAACAAGTTTACAGCTATTGAAAAATGAATTGACAACTTTAATATAAGGAGGTATGTCTATTTTGCAAATATTTATTGTGGGTTTAAAGTAAAGATGCAGATGAGAAAATCAATGAAGCAAAGATTACGAATATTTCTCATTTGAGGATTGAACAAGGAGTACACTTCTTTTGTTGCCTCCATTCAAGGATGGGCCAATCCCTGTTCGTTTGAAGAATTTCAAAGCTTGCCCTGCAATTAGAAGGCTTTGGCGAAGCAAATGGAAAATAATTTTGATTCAAAGGTTGTTATCTTCTTAAAAGGGTGATGATAATAAGAAAAACTTGTCAATAAGAAATAAGAACAAGAAAGAAGTTTCAAAAAAAAAAAAAAAGGAACAAGAAAGAATGACCAAATGTAGGAAGGCTAACAATGATAGTTCACAAAATCATAACAATGTCAAGTTCTACAAATATGGTAAAATTTTACAAATCAACATAAATTATATAGTGAAGTTTTCTAAAGCAAATGCCCGTGGGTGAAAAAAAGAGAGATCGGGATTAGCTAAAATGGGAGCAATGCTTCAGTATAGAAATAGTTGTAGGAAGGAACATAATTATTTCTGAATCAACACAAGTTCAAGCTCTTTTTAATAATAAAATACACGAAGATAAATGGGTCATTGATTCTAGTTGCTATCTTCATGTAACTAGTAATGGTTCACTGCTCTCAAAAGTGCGTCAACACAGAGGAGAGTGGGTTATTGTCACAACTGATAATTCAGCTTATTCAATAGTAAAAGAAGGAGTCGTGAAGTTTGGCACAGATGATAGAGGTATAGTTAAGATGAATGACTGATAAGGATTTCAAAGCTCTCAAAATTAATTATGATTCTCTAAACTCTTATAGTAGTAGTTAAATCAGGTTGAATTCTAAGAGAACTAAAAATTAGTTTCTTAATTTTACTTGACAAAACAAGGTGAGGTGTATGATTAATTAACTAATGAATTAAATTTAACAAGAAATCAAATAAATCAACTAAGTTTAAAAGTAAGAAATTCAATGGTACTTAACTTCGATTCGAGAGAAATATCTCATTTAATTATAAAATCGATCATTGGTCTAAAAAGATTTATTTTCACAATTCAAGTTGTTAGTTCAAAACATATTCAGATAGTTATAATAAGTCTCAAAATTTTCTAAATTAATCAGCTCAAACCTAACATTCAAACCAAAACTTACCATTAATTGATTGAGTTTGATATCATTCCATATCAATTAAATGATAGCAATAAGCTTAGAGAAAATGACTAGACCTTAAATTAAATAATTATGATAGCTACAACTATTCAATTTAATTTTCTTGTTTTTTATAAGTTTAATATGCAAATTCATAAATACACTATTTACTACTTTTACCAATACTTCATGACAATTACGGTTCACTGAATTCATTGATAACTCTAGAATAATCAACATTAAATTAATTTGTCAGATCAATCAATATAAATTATTCATAAAATATAAGATCATAAAACAAGAACTACTTGAATTAAAACATAAATCCAAGTTTAGAACAAAACCTCAAAATGTTATAATTAGAGTTTTAAATCCCTTTGAATCAAAATATTCAAATTTAGCCACACATGACTTTAGTTCTAACACCAAAAATAGAAGAAAAAAATGAAAGAGTGATAGAGAAATTACTAAGAAATGAAAAGAGAATGATAGATATGGTACTGGATATGTTTTTGTCTTCTTTTCTTCCTCAAAACCTAGTCTACTTCTTTCTTGGAAGGATCCCCATCTAAAACAAATCCAATTCCCTACATAACGGGGATGAAAAGTAAGTTTCTTTTCATAACTGAATTCAAATTCTTGGAGTGAATATGACATTAGGCGTAATCTTGCCTTATTTACTGTAGTAATAAGCTCATTTTTTTAAAATTCGTGATTTTGACCAATAATGCTTCAATTTGATGTAATCTCTAATTGTCATCTCATAAAACAAAACGAATGTTAATTGTCCTATTTAAGCATTAAAATACAGTCAAAACAAAAGAATTAATTCCAATTAACATAGCCAAATAATAACTTATAAAATTCTTCCACACATGACTCATGCTTGTCCTCGGGCGTACCTCAATTCAATACATCAATCATCCTCTTAACAACCTCTCATCTTCTTTTATGTTATCTAGAAATATCCCAAGAGCTAATATACATTAAAGGTTTGGGATAAAATAATAATTGAGAGAACAATTACTCATAAGACACATTTTAGAATTAAAACATACCATCTTATCAATTCCGTTTAAAACAAATGAAACAATACATGACACCTCTCTTGAATTTCAATCTATACACTCAAAGTATGTAGGGTTAATTAAGCGCTCAAATCAAAGCATAGCAAGTTATTTCCATAAGCTTGCTCATTAATAATATTTCCACCACTAATAAAAATGAACCTAATGCATAAATCAAAGGGACTTGATAATGGTTGTAATGCGACTTAGGACAGGTATGACAAAAAAATAAGTTTTTAGGTTAAATAAATTTAAGGAAATCATATAAACTTATTCATACAAGTTTCAACTTAAATCAATCCAAAAATCACTTGATTCAAATAGCATCCTTTCTAATCATCTCTTTGTTTTTTTTCTTCTTTTTAACAAGAACATCAAAGAGTAGACAACTTGAATAAATTAATTTACTTTTCACAGAAATAGTCAAAATCCTATGCAAATATGCTTGATATAATTACTTCACTTTAGGGGCTCAACATTTTTTAAGATATTAACAAAAGAAGGGTAAAAATGGCTTGTAACAAGGTTAGTATTCAAGAAAAGAAAAGTTAAGGCTTAATTTAGTTTTCTAGGGATAAAAAGTAAGGTAGGCTTGTTTAGGACAATAATGGTTATTCTAAGTGCCCTTATTGTTGGACCCCGAAATTTTTTCCAATTATTATCGATTTATTTGTTTCATTATTTTTAAAATTAAGTCATTAATTTGATGGGCATAAATAGAGATTTGAAATTAGATGAAAAGATTTGAATTAAGTTAAAATTAATGTGGTGTTTAAGAAGATTAAAGGAGTTAGAAGGTAAATGAAAGAAGGGGCAAAATGGGAAACCCAAAGGAGAGGAGGGGTATTTTTGGAATAACAAGACCAAAATGTGGTCTTATTTTGGTCTTGTTTAAGAAAAAGAGAAGAGAAGCATCGTGAGAAGAGAGAAGAAACAAAAAAAAAAGAAGAAAAGGAGAGGAAGAAAACGTGGAAAGAAGAAGAAGGAAGAGGATTTGCTAAGGTAATCATCTCTCCTTCTTGCTTTGTTTAAAAAAAGGGTTTAAAGAAATGGATTTGTGCGGGGTTTGTGTTGGAAGAAAGAAAGACCTAAAGAATCATTTTTGATTTTTAGGGATTTCTAAGCTAGGGTTTTAAAGATCTTAAAGAGTTTGAAGACTTTGAAGCTAAATCAAGTAAGTATAAGGATGAACCCTTTTTGATTTGTTGAATGAAGCATATTTAGTGATGGTTAGAAGTGAAAATGAAGTTGAATGTGTGTAGGAAGTTGTTGATGAATGGTATATGAAAATGTTTTAATCTTTTTGGTTGATTAACAAGTATAGCTTATGAATTGGTTTATGAATGATTTTGGTTTAAAATGAAGTAGAAAAGATGGTTTTGATACAAGATGGGTTATATGTGAAAGGATGGGAGTTAAAAATAGGAAAATGTAGCAAAATATGTTCCCGGAGTATGTTTCTGTAAAAGTTTGCCACGACGAACTTTTTAGCACAGAACATGCTTCGGTATTTTGGGTATAACTTTTTCTATGTTTGTCCAAATGGAGTGATTTTTGATTTTAAGTAAACTAGAAACATAGAGATACAAGTTGTATGAAGGAAGAAAGTTCTAATTCAGTTTCTAAGAATTTCAATTTTTAGATGGAAGTTAAGCATAGCATGTTGTTTCAGTATAAGAATAGTCTGAAAATGTTTTGGGTATAACTTTTAGATTTTTGAACCAAATTGAATGATTTTTATGTCATTAGAAATTTAAGACAATGGGGAACATTTTTATAGAAGAAAGTGTTAACAAATTTAGTCATTTGCCTGATCAGAATGATCATGGAAAATTGACTCGAAGGCTTGGACTTTTGGGAGAGTTTGAGTATTTAGAATTTATCTTAGTGCATGTGCTTTATGGGTTCTTAAATTTGAATTCCTATTGAATGGAGATTGTTGTCATTGATAAAGGGAATCAAGGAAGGCAAGAGGATCAAGAAGATAGGCATCTTCCAAATCAAGAAAATAAAATGATTTCAATTACTTCATAAATGTTGCTTTTATTGCTTTTGAATGATTTGCAAAATTGCTACATGTTTCGGTATATGAATTTTGTTGATGAATTTCAAATAAAGATGGAAATGCATTGAAACATTTTATGTTATGCCTTGAAAAATGTCATGGCAATTTATATATTTGGAAAAGAAAAAAAAGCATGAAAGTATGATGAAATGATTTAAGAATTAAATTTGCTTGTGATTGGGCAAGAGAGGAACATTTCGTTAGGAACGTGCACATTGACCTATATCCTTCTCCCGGTTGCCCATTTGAGGCCACTAGATCTAGAGAATTCAGATTCGTTTTGTTCATGAAGTAAACTTCGATTTCTCTATTTCGTTCCACGGAACTCTCGAGCCATTTTTTTGTGCATTGCCTCTTTGCATAGTCATGAATGGTGCATAATTGAGTGTTGTGTGATGAAATTTGAACTATGAGTTTGAGTTAAGATTGTGAATTTGTTTGGAAATTTGAGAACTATGCGTTTTATAAATTTTCTATGACAAATGATACATTTCAATGATTTTGCTTATTCTTCGTTATAAACTTGTTAACCATGAGCTTTAAGCTGACCCCCCATTTTCGTCCCATCTTCAAGTGATGAGGAAGAGATTGAGTGATCAAGAGTATAAGGACATTACTTCAAAATCGACATACTTTGGAATTTAAGTTATTTTTGTAAAATACAAGGCTTAGTCACATTTCAAGGATTATTAGTTCATGTAACTTTTTTATTTGGAGATTTGAGACATTGATGTATTGTGGCCTAAAATGCCATTAAAGATTTGTAAAAATTGTTACTTTTGATGTTAAGTTGAAATATGAATATGTGTAAGGATAAGGACGAGTTGAAATATGAAATTGTGTAAGGATGAGATTGAATTGAAATTAGGTACACTTGAGGAAGTTATCAATTTGAGATTATTATTTTGATTATGAATTGTTGTTACATATATATAAGTGAGATGTTATGTGAGAAAGATAGTAATTATAAATAATGAGAATTAGTTGTAAGAAATGATACTGGAACTTCGCCGTGGCGAACCCACCATTTGCTTCCGAAGGATTTTTCCTTCCAAATGAAGGGTTCGATAGTAAGACGCTCACGTTTTATGGTTCAAGGGTTGGACTCCCAAAACGGGGTCCAACACTACAAGTTACCTTCGCCACCGGAATTATCTAAGATTCGCAATGTCTTCCATGTGTCGATGTTAAGGAAGTACCGATCAGATCCTTCACACATAGTTCAACTTTCAAAGGTTCATTTAAGAGAGGATTTGACTTATGAGGAACAACCAGTAGAGATTCTAGATTCGAAGGAAAGGGTCTTGAGAAACAAGATTGTAAAGCTAGTTAAAGTCTTATGGAAGAACCATATAAGAGAGGAGGCAACATGGGAGCCTTTGGCAACAATGAAGGAGAAGTATCCGTACCTCCTCAATGACTCAGGTAACAATTAGGAGGGCGAAATTCTTTTGGGGGAGGAGAAACTGTTTCAAATTATTTATTATTTGTTTAATTATTTATTTATGATTTATTTGTTTATGTTATTTTATTTTCTTATAATTGAGTTTATTGATTTAGTGGTCATAAGTAGAAATTATAATTTTGAATGGGAATGTTAGAAATAAATTAAAGTATGGTTAAGGTATTAGATTTAATGGATTAAGGAGTTAGTAGATAGATTAATTAAAGGAAAGGCAAAATTGGAAAGACTAACTAATGAGGGGTAAACTTGGAAAAACAAAAATAAAAATATGTCTTGAATTAAGAAGAAGAGAAGAGAGAGTCATGAGAAGCTAAAAAGAGAAGAGAAAATATGAAAGAAGAGAGGAGAAGAGAAGTGTGCGTGGAAAGAAAGAAAGAAGGGGAAAAAGAGGAAATCAACTAGGTAAGCTAAGCTCTATCACTTTCCTTCTTGTTTGGTTAGAAAAAGGAGGTAGGAAGAAATGGGTTTTATATGTTGGGAATAAAGGAAGGAAGAAGATGATTTAAGAGACCCATTTTATTTTTAGGGTTTCTAAACTAGGTTTTGGTTTGACTAACCTAGATAGACTATGGGTAGGTTAGTTTAAGCTTGATTTTATCCTTTTTGTGATTATTGAAGTTTTATGAATTTATTAGAATATTACGTTGAATGAATCTTGGTTTATTTGAAGGAAACTAAGAAAATCCTATCCAAGAGCAAGAGGAAAGGCAAGCTTGAATTGGATTTTGGCAAGCAATTTAGGTGGGTAATTTATTTATAGTTATTGTGTAATATGAGCAAAATGCCTTGCTTGAGTATTGTGTGTTAAATTGCTTGTATTTAATTATTGTAATTGTTGAAAATGCATTGTGACTATGATCATGTTATGCCTTGAAAAATGTCATGGCATTTTGTATAAATGGAAAGAGGAAAAAGCATGAAAATATGAAAATGTATAGAATGAATTGAGCATCGAAATTTGTTTGTGTTTAGGCAAGAGAGAAATCGTTTTGTTAGTCACATGCACGTTGACCTAAAGCCTTCTCTCAGCTGCCCGCTTGTGACATATGAGATCCGAAAAATTGACTCCTTTCGTTTATAGTGTAAACTTCGATTTCTCTATTTTGTTCTACGGAACTCTTGAGCCATTTGTTTGTACATTGCATCTTTGAATTGTCAAGTATGGTGCATAATTGAGTGTTATGCTTTGATTGTTAAATGTATATGCTATGTTTATATGATGATATTCTAATTATGAGATTTGAGCGAGAATGGTAAATGATTGAATTACTAGAATAAAATGAGATATAGATGTATGTATATATGTTTGATTGTATGGCTCGTTGCCAATGGCTATAAATATATTAGCCACTGAGCTTTGCAGCTTACCCTATCATTTTCAATCAGATGCAGAGTGAGAAGATTGTTGATCCTTGCAAGGCAATTGGACAAACTTCGGGATAGCTACATTTAGTGATTAAGTTAGTTTGATAACTTTAGAGTAGCTTTAGCAGCATATCGAACATGAGCATCTAATATATTTTGTATTTTGTGTTAATTCATTGATGTAGACGTTGATATGCAATTAAAGCTATGTATGAACTTCAGTTTGTTTTGAAAATGAAATTGAGAATTAAAAAAGTTCCTTTTGTGCATATTTATGTTTATCTTATAGTTGAGTTTTGATTGTTATGGAATTTGGTAATGTGTATGTGTGCAGAATTTTATGTTGAATGTTAGGTTTCTGGGTTCAGATGTGAAGGGTTCGCCGCAGCGAAGCCAGATCTTAGCCGCGGCGAACATGTCCCGAAGGGTAATTCTACTTGATTTTGTAACTTCGCCACAGCGGAGTTAGACTCTTTCGTTGCGGCGTATTTGTCCTAAGAGGTTCTCGGATTAAGTCCTGGGATTTCACTGCGACGAGGCCAAACTTTCGCCGCGACGAACTTCTCCCAAAAGGTCTTTGGAAGTGTTATCTTAGTTTCACTACGGTGAACATATACTTTGCCGCAGCGAACCCGCCAATTGTTGCCGCTAAATTTCTTATAAATTGAATGCTTTCGACTTTCCTTTCATATGATCCTCACTCAACCACCCCGAGTGGTCTCCTGGGGATCAATATCGGGACCTGGCCCTAACAATATGTGTAATCTCCACTCTATTCTGGTCTCTTGGATAGCATTCTAGTTAACACTTCTACACCTAAAGTGAATAAATATGGAGACATAAGATCTCCTTGCCTTACGCCTTTTAATCTTTGAAAAGGTGTTGTAGGTTTCCTATTAAACAATATGGGATATGAGACTAAAGTCATACGTTTCTTAATCCATGAAAAAAGGGGTTTAGGAAACCAAGGGCTATTAATGAATCTAGTACAAGCCTCCAATCCAAAGAATTATAGGTTTTATTGACATCCAATTTCATAAGGAAACTTTTTAAAAGCTTCATAAAAATATAACTTTTGAATATTTCCTATTCAATTAACAAGTTATCCCTTATACTTCTCCATTGCATAAAAGCTAAAAGCACATTGTCATGGATTAATGACCATCTTTAACACATCCTTAAGTCTTAGAGCTATAAGCTTAGAAATGATTTTATTAAGGATGTTGCAATAAGACATAGGCCTAAATTCACCAATGTAGTTGGCATTAGAAATCTTAGGAATTAGACACACTAAAGTTCTATTCCATTCAATAAGCAACCACTTTTAAAGAGATCAAGAATGGAATTAGTAATCATTTAACCTACTTTTCTTCTTATTTATTAAAATAAATAGGCATTTAACCCATCAGGACCTAGTGCTTTATCAAGTTTCATAGTAAACACCACTTTTTTTAATATCCAACTTATTGAAAGGCTCAATTAGTTTCTCATTTTACTATAGAGATATTGAACTTGGGATAAACTCTTTTTATATGTTTAAACATCCTTGGTTTCCACAAAAGGTCCCAATTAGTCTTCTGTAAACGGACTAGCTCTTTAACTATTCTTTAGAAAGCATATCTTATCAGTTTTTCCCTTCCTAATGTAAAGTTATGATAGAATTTAATGTTTCTATCACTATCCTTTATCCAACTTACTCTTATTGTTTGCTTTATTAAAGAGTGATGGCACTTTATTGCTTAAGAGTAATTGGACAAGGTTAAATTCTCTCTATTTCTCAAGGTAATATCACCTAACATTAGTTTTAATTATCCTTGGATGAGAATTAAATTCTTCCTTGCCCTATTGGTACAAACCTTAGTATCTTTAACCTTCTTTAAATGTATTATTTTATTTGAATCTTATACTAAAGCTCTCTTGAGCATACAAAGGCTTTATAATCCATGATCTCTATCTCTATACCCTTAGTTATAACTTCTTTGAAGCCTTAAAACTTAGTGAGAAAATTGTTAAATCTAAAGGGAGTTTTCAATTTATTATTGTCTAACCCAATAATCAACTCTATAAAAGGGTGTTCTAAACATATAAGCGTATAAAAAAAGATATAATCTAATGGAATTTAATAAGACATTGATTATTCATAATCATCGTAACCAATTTCTTACTTATTAACTAACTTGTTGCTCTAAGTAAAGAAATTTCTATAATATTTCATGTCCTTTAAAGCTGGTTTAGTAAAACAATTACCCATCTCTAAATTCACACTTGCTTTATTCAAAATTTCCCTTTCAACTTCTTTATATCGGAAAGTACAATTAAAATCATCAAATGCAGCCTAAGGTTTATATATAAAGGCACCTAAAGAAGCTATGTATTGCCAAAGGGAACTCCGTTGGAACTCAAGATTGGCAGTATCTACGAAAGATATCTCTAGCAAACCTTTAAATTTGTCTATTTATACTACTAAATGGGTGCATTGATATGAAATAATTGAATGATGACCACTTAGTTTACCTATATCATATACTATTACAATCCTACTATTATAATGGAATTAATAAGTTTCTATCCATTCCTAAGCATCCATAAATCTTTTTTGAGCTTATTAACTTAGATTTTTATCTTTAAAAGCCTTACTACATATAGCCTCTTTGACAATAGAAAGTCTTGTATCATCTATTGTTTGTTAGGGAAATTTATGTGTTAGACCCCGAACCTTTCTTGGAAGTTAGGACTATTAAATGAGAAGTTGTTCATGATTATTCATGTATAAAGAAAGGAGAATTCATGAATTTGAATTGAAATACAA
>JANIHZ010000002.1:10071825-10083418 GCA_027478365.1 Erythroxylum rufum
TGACGTTCAATTTTGGTAACCATAAGTAGCAATTAGGATTAACCCCTCTACGTTAGAGTCGGAACATTCTAAGAAAATATCCACTTGATTGATTTCATGTCGTACATGTTTATCACTTATCATTGATTATTGATTCTTAATGCTATTATTCAATTTAATCTATGATCGTATATAGATTATTGTTTAATAAGATTGCTAGGATACATGTTTTTAGTCAATACACTTAAGAGAAAATTTCCTCAATGAATGGTCATTAATAATTACAATTTTTGTCGAGGATCCATAATAGCATGGTAACATCGGTGACTGAAACCAAGGTATTTTCCTGTTGAATTTTCAGATTTAATCATTGTTTCAATTTGCGATTTTTTCTTTTGATTTTCATTATCATTGCTGTGAGTAACAAAATCCCCCCCTTTTTATTATTTTTTGTTATTTGTGCCGTTTGAATTCATGATTTCTATAATCGTAAAATTCCTCGTGGGAACGATATCCGCTTACCGCTACTACATTAATTTGTTTTAACGGAAGTGAAATTTTTTTATATTTGGTTGCAGGCGACATCATTACCAATCCAACTGAATTAATAAAGTTAAAACGTAGTCGTACTTCGTGGATGAATCACAAAACGCAGTGGAATACATAATTATTTCATTAACTATTATTTAAGTATACGTATATTTCACTTCAACAACATTTTTGGGTCAATCTTCCACGAAAAGTTTGACAAGGAAAATGAAACATTTAGGCAAAACACTCTTCTACGAAATTGTTCCTTCATGTCTTAAGTTTCTAATGAAACTAATTTCATGCAATTTGGTTCAATATTATGTAAGTTATACAAAAAATACTACGAACTGTTCCAAACCACGACAGAATCCACAAACTTAACTTCGAGCTAAATTTGGAAACTCTTAGAGACAGAATTCAATTTTGATTCCTTCATAAAAAATATAGTCATACGTATAAATTTAAAATCATCCCATTTGGATGTCTATAGACCAAGATATGGAAAAAATACAGATGCATGTTCAGTGGAAACACTGCATCTGTACAAGTCCAGCATACTTCAACATCATTTTCATCTTAATTCATCTCTTTTGCTTACTTTATCGCTTCTAGCTTATTTCCTCAATATTTCCTCTTCATTCCTATCTCATTTAAGCTCAACTTATCACAGCCAAATCAAAATGTATCATTTTTCATAATCATCAAAAAACAGAAAATCACATTCACGCATTTTTTAAATACACTTAAATCATTGATTAAATAATTAAAATTTATATAATTCATAGTTGTTGGAATATAATAAATTTATTCAATTATTATCGATAATTATTAGTATATAATTAATTAAGATAACACATGTTTCTTACCTATAACTTCCAAAATCACAAACCCTTTACTTCTCTTCACTACCCACGTTCATCATCCTCTTAAGGGGGGAGGTTTATGCTAGGCTTTTTAGGTGAGCTAAAGGAAGAGGAAGCAAGGTGAAAGGAGGAGGAAAAGGTGAGTAAACTTTCAAACACACTAAAGAAGGGAGGAAGCTACGAAAGAGAGGAGAAAAATCACTTAAATCACCTTTAACCCTTATAATTGAGAAGTATCGTGAATGACTAAGGCAAAGTTGATTTTTTTATAATAACTCCTATACATGGTGTGGCATGTTAGGCAAGTGACACATGTCACTTGCCACATGTCAACCTCTTAATTACTCACTTAATTTCCTTTCAATCCACTTCCAATTTCTAATCCAATTGCTCCCCAAAATTCCAATGGCTCAAAATTAATAAATCCAAAAAATTATGCATCTAATTTCCAGTGCCATTGGACAGTACTTTTTACTACCGGTAACCAATCAGTCTACCACTTGACATTTTTCCTAGTCCAGAAAAGTACCCCGAAAATTTCAGAAAAATTTCTAAAATTCTCCAAAAATTCAAAACTCACAAAAACCTGCTCCAATCAATTTTTTCAAACACAACAATCACACTTTTCATAAGAAACACATTTGTGATCAAAAATACCGGGAAATGTCATGAATGCAAGTACAATCATTTACATGTGCAAAAGTCACCATTTACATGTATGAAAATTCATGAACAAGTCGAGACAAGTTTAAACACGCATAACCCATTCCAAGTTACTATTTTACCCTTCCTATCGGTGATGGGATGTTACATTCACACATTCATCCACATCAATAATCTTCATACATACATTACCATCCCTCGATTTCTTCAAAGATTTAGACATATTAAACTCAACTTGCTCATCACCAATCCTCAAAACAAGTTTTCCCTCATACACATCAACTAATGCCCTACTAGTATTCATAAAGGGCCTACCTAAAATCAATGGACAATTTTTATCAACTTCAAAATCCAATACCGCAAAATCAATAGGAATGATAAATTTATCTACTTTTACCAACACTTCTTCTACAACTCCATATGGTCTCTTGGTGGATTGATCTGCAAGTTGAATCAGCATGCATGTTGGCTTAACCTCTCCTAGTCCCAATTTCCTGAAAACAGACAAAGGCATCAAGTTAATGCTTGCACCTAAATCACATAATCATTTAAAAAATTTAAAGTCACCAATAACACATGGAATTGCAAAACTCCCTAGTTCTTATAGTTTTGAAGGCTTCGTGCTTGAGATAATCGAACCACAATTCTCCGTCAAAGTGACCGTCTGGTTGTAATATCCCGTTACCCATGTTAAGCCTAGAATAGTGTATATGAGAGTTTATTAAGAAATTAGAAAGTGTTTCATGCTCATGCATAATACGGCATACACATACACATACACATACACATGAGTATTAATTTTTGCACATTAAAATGATTGTACATGCATTCATTGACATTTTTGGGTATAATTAAATTATAAATGTGATTGTATTAAGAATTATGGTTTATTTATATGCTGAAAATTGATTTGGAGAGTATAGGTATTGATTTGGAATTTTTGGTAAATTTTAGGAAAATTTCTAAAAATGTTGGATATTATTGGACTAGGAAAAAAGTCAAGTGGCAAGACAATTGATAAATGGTAGTAGAATTTATTGTCAAATGGCAATAGAAATTTTGATAAATGACTTTGGGATGATATTGAAAATTTAGAGAAAATTGGAGTAAATTTTGGAGATAATTGGACTAGTTAAAATGAGAAACTAGTTAATGCTCTAGAAGTTGGATAAGTCACATGTGTCACTTGTCTAGTTAAGTTTATTATATGATTAACTTGAAAGACCAAGTCATTGTTTGTTCTCGTCTAAATTTCTTCTTCTTTGATGACTTTCTTCTTCAAACTTCTTCTTCTTCACAGATTTCTCACCAAACCTTAACCAAAGTTACACCTTGCTTTCATCTATCTTTTACTACTCCCATTTTTGTTGTCTCTTTCTTTTGCCATAAGAAAACCTAACTTAATCCACTTTCAAGATGATGTACGTGGGTTGCATGAGAAATTGGGGCTTCATAATGTTTTGAAGAATTTGGAGTTTTAGTAAGTAAGTATTGTGTTAATCCTTATGGGTATTATGAATATGAAATAAATTTGGTGATTTATTTGACATTACTTGATCACGAAAATAGTGGGCATTTTGCATGAACACCGTGAATATAAGATGAAAATATTGTGTCGTTTTTATGTATTTGATGCTCAATATGTCATAAGATAATGTTGAATTGATCTTTGAGTTTGAAAGACCAATGAAAATATGAATGAGAAGAGTGCAGAAAATTCATGAAAAAAAATTGATGAGTATATGCTCTGTTTTCTTCTTCAATTGTTCACGTAAATTTTTTGGTTTTTTAGAAATGAGCTAAAAAAAGTTTTGAGTTAAGAAAAAGGTGAAGTCATGCTTTAAGAAGAATTAAAATGATAAATTAAGATGAAGTGAAAGTGTTGAAAGAAGATGAGAAAGTGCATCAGAAAAATATGAAGTGCGGAAAATATGGTGAATATACATGTATGACAGGTTCTGATTTCGGTATTATGATCAATCATAAAGTATGATTTGTTTGTGATTGGAATTGAACTAAAATGGGAGTAGTAATGAAAAGGAAATATTGAGGAAATAATCTAGAAGAGATAGACTAAGCAAAAGAGATTAACTAAGATGAAAATGATGATGAAAGGTGCTGGAAAATGTGCAGATGCAGTGTTTTCACTGAACATGCATCTGTATTTTAGTCGTATATTAATCAGTAGTTATAAAAATGAGATTATTTTAAGTTTATATTAAACTACAGACATATGACTATATTTTTTATGAAGAAATCGAAATTGAATTCTGTCTCTAAGAATTTCAAATTTTGTCCTGAAGTTGAGCTTTTGGATTCTGTCGTGGTTTGGGAATAGTCCGTATTATTTTCAGTATAACTTATAGAATATTGAACCAAATTGCATGAAATTAGTTTCATTAAAAACTTAAGACATAAAGGAACAATTGTTTAGAAGAATGTTTGGCCTAAATCCTTCATTTTCATTGTCAAAATGACCATGTAAAATTGACCCGAAAGTCTATTTTGGAAAGAGCTGGAAGAAGTTAGATTGTGCACGATCGTGACTCTAAGGGGTCATGAAAGGGTTCCACGATCGTGCACAAGCATGATCATGACATAGGAAGATCAATTGGAAGTGCACAATCGTGACAGTGAAGGCATACTGATAGTTGACAGTTGCGAACATCCTTCATTCTTTTAGCCCTAACTTTTTCTCCCGACCTCCAAATGACTTGATTTTTGAACCAACAAACTCATAACACATTGTTCTTTCTCTACACCAAAATTTAGGTCCATTTTAACCCATTTGGAAAAGATTGATTGATGAATTTAGGATGAAGTGTGTTGGAAATTGATAAATGCAGCATTTTCATTAAACATGCTTCGGTATTTTGGCCATATTTTGATCTGTAGATTTCCAAATGGAATTATTTTTTTATTTATATTAAACTATAGACATAAGGCTATAAATATCCTAAAGAATTATAATTTAAATTCTGTTTCTAAGTATTCCAGAATCTAATTTGAAGTGGAGTACAGAGTATTGTTATAGTTAAGAACAGTCCGAAGTATATTGAGTATAACTTTCGTAATACTGAATCACATTGTATGATCTTAGTGTCATTAGAAACTTAAGACATAGAAGAACAAATTTATAGAAGGAAGTGTTACAAATTACTCCATTTTCCTGGTCAAAATGATCATACAAAGTGGACCTGAAAGTTTGTTTTTAGAAAAATCTAAAGCGATAAATTGGATTATGAAATTAGATTCAAATTATTTTATTAAGGTGCAAACTCTAAGTATAAATCATACTTATGTGAGTTTTGATATATGAATGATTCTGGGATGAGAATGGAAAGATACCCGAGATTGTCATTAAACATGCATTGTTCATATTTCACATACATAAATGTGCATAAATGAATACTTATAATTGGCCAAAGTTGTGATGTCCACAAATGTGTATGTATTACATGATAAAGAGGAGCATTTAGAGCACCATCATCTAGACATTGCCAGGACTTCAAAGCAATAGCTTTCTAGCGTGATCTGTGAGTAACCTAGACGGTCTCACTTAATTAATTGTTTGCTTAAATTCGGTTTTGAATTATCTTATGAATGTGATTTGATTGTTTGATTCTGGACACTGAAGGTCTGAGGTTTTTCATGTATGAATGAGATATTGGAAGTGCTTCTTGTACGTGAATGTGATGAAATATATGATTCTTAACGAATTGTTAAATGCCAAACCTAGGATCGATGAAAAATAGGAATTGTGAATGTAATGTGATTGTGTAAGTGAAATCAAATGATTGAGTGAATATCTATGAATGTGATGCATTTCATACGTCAATACATGATCAGATAATGAGAGTTGTGACCTAAGTAGCTATCAAAAATGAGCTTAAAGCTTGAAATGTGATTAAGAGTCAAAGGCTCACTATGTATAATGAGCCCTATATCCCCAACAGATAAGGGGCAATATCAATCAGCCCGGTATCCACAAAGTGAGTCTCATGAGTATTGCATATAAATTTAATACGTGTGTTTGACAGACTAAAATATATTGTGGACATGTATTTGAATGAGAGTGGATATGTGAAGTAAATGATATGTGATGCTATATACTAAGTGAAAAGATGTGAATTATGTGTTTACATGTATTGATGTGTTGTATGAATTGAGTGAACCATCAATGATGGTTACCTCACTGAGTTTGCAAAACTCACCAAAATTGCAACGTTAATTTTTCAGGATCAAGAGAGGAAGTTAGCTACTGAGAGACTCTACAAGAAGCATAGTTCTTGTACTTTTGTGAAGAAAAAATGGCCCAAAAGTCGGTCAGCTAAAACTGAAGGATTAGATAGAGAATTTTGTATAATTCCTCTTTTATGTAGCGTGTTTTGTATTAGGTTGTGATGACGTACATGTTTGGAAACTTTTGTAAAGTTATAATGACGATTTTTAAGAAATGGAATGAGGAATTCAGTTGGTTTTTAAATATTGTGTTTTTATATGTGATGTCTTATAAGAGGAAATAAATGATGATGCCATAACTAAGTGATTGTAGTGACTTCTCTAACATCCCATTATTATAGCATGCACTCTAAAGCTTCCACCAATGACAGGTTAATTTGAAGCCTCTTCAGTTTCTCCAGAAACTTGGAAAACTGAGTGTCCACCTGATGTTGTCTCACCCTTGGTGGATATGGAAGTTTGGGCTTGTATGGTGGCGGTGGCACATATGACCTCTCTTCTTCTTTCTCTTCTTGAACCTCCTTGCCTTTTCCCTTTTCTTGGCTATCCTTTTTCATACTTGGTTCCTCCGTCTACTTGCCACTTTGAAGTGTGATAGCCTTCAATTGTTCCCTTGGGGGCCTCGGTATTGCTTGGTAAGCTACCTGCACTTCTAGAAGACATAGCATTATCAAGTTGACCTACCTGTACCTCCAAGTTGTGGATGGATGAGGCATGGTTCTTCATTATCTGATCAAACTTTGCCTCCATCCTCTTTTGACCTTTTCTCCTAGCTTGAAAACATTCTCTTTTAGTTCTCTTCTTGATTTGCCATTCTGGACCCTAAAACATCCATCGACTTGTCCATTTTGTTCTCCAAAGATCCGAGTCGGTCTTGCTAAAATCCTGGAGGTCCTTGTGATCTTGCATGCCTACCTGCATTGTTAGTACTTTAAGAAAAATTTTAGTAATTTTTCCACCCCAGATTATAAGTATTAGAGTACAGATTGTTACCTCACTGTGGTTGGCCCAAGTAACTTACCTGTTCAGTGCTACTAGCTCCTAACAAAAAGCATTCTATTATGCAATGGTTGTCCTGCCCACATAACTCACACTGTGATTGCATAGATTTGGCTATAGATGAAGATGCTCCTTGCATGTTGCTCAACTGCTTGGTGAGGGCTATGATCTGTGCATGTAAAGTAGTAACAAAGTCAATTGGTATCATACCTTTTTGCTCCTTCTGCCCCTGTCTACTCCTCTCACTTGACCACATATAACTATTGCTCACCAACTCTTCCAAAAGGTCATACACTACATTAATAGTTTTCCTCATCAAAGATCCTTCTGTAGCTGCATCTGTGGTCCCTCTTATGCTCTGATTTACACCATTGTAAAGTGTTTGCATGAGGAATTCCCTTAGAAGGTTATGGTGGGGACAGCTTCTCTGTAGTTCTTTAAACCTCTCCCAAGCTTCATATAAAGACTTCTCATCGCTTTGTTGAAAATTTATGATTTCCTTAATGATCCTTGTTGTCTTGTTCAATGGAAAGTATTTGGCAAGAAATGCCCGGGCTAGCTATTCCCAAGTAATAATCTGCCCTGAGCTGAGTAAATTGTACCATGCCTTCGCTTGATCTTTCAAAGTGAAAGAAAATAGTCGCAACCTCACTACATAGTCAGACATCCCATTAAACCGGAAAGTGTCACATATCTCCAAAAAATTGGCGAGATTGGCGTTAGGATCTTCATTAGATAACCCATAGAATTGCCCACTACTCTAAAGAAACTGCACACTACTCTAAAGAATGTTGAGGAGTGTCAGCTTGATATCGAAATTGTTAGTTTGAATTGTTGGCCTTGCAAAGGAGGACTGAATGCTAGTCTCATAAAGTCCATCAATGTCCTTTCAGCCCCTTCTTGTTTTTCTTCTTCCGCCATATTTCTTTATATAATGTCTTAGCGCTTCGCTCTTCTCAACTGTCATTCTTGCCTTGTGATATCTACTAACTCTTTGTCACGAAATTTAATATTCCTTCACGTGTTCCTTGTGTTCATGCACCTGCAAAAACACAAGGAAAAGTATCAAAAACTCTTAAATCAAAGTAACCCAAACTAAAGAAGCTGCTAAACAATCAATCCTAGGCAACGGTGCCAAAAACTTGTTGAATGCAAAACTCACTACTAGTCTTACGCTCAAAACTGCAAGTATACAGGTCGTACTTGTAGTTAAAAGTGGATATCAATCCCACAAGGATTGTGCTTAGGGACCACTTAATTCAGGTTGTTCTTTCTTTAAGAAATCGTTTCAACCAAATTAAAAATATAAGTAAAATAAAGACAAACTAAAAGTAAAAGGGAACAACGCAACCCAAACCAAAATCATAAACTAAGACTTAGAGAAAATCAAGATTAAGCATTAGGACTTATCCTTATCCCTATTTTCTCCCCTTTGATTAATTGATTCAATTTATGCTTGGCCTAACATTTCCTAAAATTCTAGCTACCCTCTCTCAAGGTGTAACTAAATGTCACTAGTTAAATAAATAAGAATTAACTTTGGGATCTCTCAATGTGCGAAGACTTTTCTAAACATTCAACTAGATATGAAGCTATCCTATAGGCATTGTATTGATCTATTGAAATATCTTCCTAACAAATCAATAACTTGTTATTTATAGGTCTATTAATTTTCAACTCTCATTTTACAATTAACACAGATTACTAAGCTCACTTTCTCGATTTATTGCAAGGTTTAAGCATAATAAATAACACAAAAATGTATATCATTAAATCAATAACCAAAGGTTCACAAATAGTTCAATAACAAACCCTAAAAATTGTTTTAGCCAATCATAATATCCATAACATCCCCAACAATCAAATAATCCATGATAAACATGCTAGAAGAGAAAGAAATTGAAATAAAACTGGACGGGGCAACTCCTCCTCTTCTTTGCCCGAATCTGGAAAATCTAGATGACAGGGTGCTCTTTGCTTAATTAGGAATGAAACCTTGAATCTCCACCTATCTTTAGGCTCTAGCTCTGTATTTTGGCTCCAGGAAGCAAGTTTTTTGACTCCTTTACAGCTCTCAGAATTCTCTTCCTTATAAAGTCATGAAAACCTAAAAAATACAAGAAACCCACTTATCCCTTCGACTTCTAGTTCCCCCGATCGTGGGAATTATACTTGTGCTTCCCATTATCGTGGGTTATCTTGATAGAAACTTTCTTCATAAATTTCCCATGATTGTGAGAAACATGCCCTTTTCCACACTCGTGGGTTCTTATTCTTTAGCAGCTCCACTTCTATTGGTCCCTAGCTCAATCATAAAGGGGTCCACCCTCCATTCCTATACCAAAATGATCAATTCCTACCCTAAACCAATATCAAACACAAAAAACAACCATGAAGATCAAACTAAACAAAAACACACAAAACAATTCCTAAAGCACAATAATACTAACCTATCATGCAAGAAACACATACCAAATACTTAAAAAACACATACTAATGCACAACTATCGCTTCATATCTGGGTGGTTTCAATAAGAAGTGAGCTCCTCAAAAAATTCTTTGTTTATATAGATGTGAAGATTGGCCATTATTTCTGAATTTTTGGTATACTGTTTGAAATGCTTTCGCTTCACTCTAGACTTATAACTTCTCCAAGAATCTCCATTAGTTCCAAAGTCCATTCATTACATTCTAATGGCATAATATATCTCTCCAACAATGCAATAAATATTCATTTAAATTTCATAAATCAAAATTAAAAGGAGCATTAAGATAATGATTTCTTAAATTAACATATTTCCAAATGGGTTCTTTGGGAATCTTACGCCAGTTAGCATGGTTTAAAGGTGCAAGATTTTTTTTACGAGCCACAATACCCAAGAAAAGAGTGAATTTTGTTAGCGTCTTCTCAACAGGAATGATTACCTAATTAAGAGCATTAAAAAATTTGGTTTGCATTGTTCCATAGATCTTATATGAACCTCCTTAAGTAAACATGGGACCTCTCCCCCTCTTCTTACAAATTCTATATTCAAAATAATTATTAATGTTAGCATATAGAAGAGAAATTATTTAAAATAATATTATAATATATGATTACCTTTTCATTGAGCAGTAGAAATTTCTGCCACACCTATGCTTATATTATATCCATTTTCTTCTACTACATCTTCATGTGGTTTAAATTATTGTTCCATAATTTTAGTTATTAGTTCTTTGTAACATCCCGTCCCCATATTAAGGGTTAGGACCTAAAATTTCAGTATATGTGAGCTCAAATAGAAATTAAGACAATGCATTTTTCTTGCTCATGCATCATATTAGCATATATGCACATAGATACTGAATGTTTTCGTGAAAAAGTGGTACATGCATTCATTAACAACTTCTGGGTATAATTGATTTTTAAATGTGATCTTATTGAAATTGAGAAGTAAAGGGAGTAGAAAGAGTGATCTTGGTATGAGTTGTGAGAAGGAAAGATGTAGAAACCAAATTGGTAGTGATCTGGAAAATGTTCCCTAAGTATGCTTCGGTCTGATAGCCATAACATTTTCTCTAGATGATTCTTGATTTGTATTAAACTAGACACATATGGATACATTTCTTATGAAGACATCTAATTTCAATTCTATCTCTAAGAGCCTCAAAATTTCATGAAGTTAAGAATTCGGTGCAATACATTGGTGTATGAATGGAAAATCCATCTTCAGAATCTAGGGGCACATTTGAGATTGATATAAATAGATTTTGGCAACATTGCCTTCTGGAAAGTTGTAGATCTTTCTTGTATCTTTCTAACGATATATAGTACGAAAAATTTGGACATCGGAGTCAAAAGATATGATTCTTATAAGTGGAGATGTTCTGGAGAAAAAGTGAGACAGAAAAAGTGAGACGCAAAAGTGAGACACAAAAGTGAGACGGAAAAAGTGAGACGGAAAAGTGAGACAGAAAAAGTGAGACGCAAAAGTGAGACGCAAGAAGTGAGATGCAGAAGTAAGACGAAGTTTGTTGGGTCCCGTTACCGAAACCCAACCTCGGAATCAAAAATCGTTTGCTCTGATACTACCTAATGTTGGATCCCGTTTCCGAAATCCAACTATCGATCCGAAAACGATTCATCAGCTTGCTTTGATACCACCTATGTGGGGTCCCGTTTCTGGAACCCAACTCTTAACTAACGAATCATATCAAAACGATCATACCTTAACTAATATCGTTTCATTTTTTTTTTCATTTTCTTACACATCTTTTAAAGTAATTTCAATTTCCAATTTGAAATTCATCCCTTACTCAAACCTCAATCGATATAA
>JANIHZ010000002.1:10193722-10204077 GCA_027478365.1 Erythroxylum rufum
AGCCATCCGATCAAACGGACGAGGGGGATGGATTTCGTGGAGGAGGGGGATGGATTAACCGTTGGATTAAATGGACGATTGGGATGGATTGCGTGGTCGTCCATCCCAACTCGTCCTTAGTATATATACTTAATGATCCAAACTTGACCTGAACCTTGGCTAAACCTTAGTCAAACTTGAGTCATGTAGCTTAAGTTTGTTTAGGCTAACACTCTCATAAGGTGGCCCAAACCTAACCCTCCAAGCGTGAGCTTGACTTGAAGTCCACTCAACTAGAGCATGGTCCATCGACTTTAAGTCGAAATGAGATTACTACGCCTACTTAAATGGTCTTTGACTTGGAGTTAAAAGATAAGTTTTGTTTATTTTGTCAGACTTTTTTTTAAATATGAGAAAGTCGTTGAAAATTACATTAACAAAATCAAACAATATATGTTTGTCGAGGTGCACGTCACGTATTAAAGTTTTATATAACTTTTCCTATAGGTACAATATGTTCTCATGTAAATATAAATGTTGGTTCACTCATCGAAAATTAATGAATAAACAACCACAAAGAAGTTTAAATCTCTTAGCTCTTTACATTGTTAATATCTTTGGAAATTAAATAATATTACAAAGCAACTATTGTTTATTTCATACATATAGGTGTACAATCTTGGAGTGTTTTTTTAGAAGAAAACAAACACTTCTTAGAAGTTTTTAGTGAACACAACTATGTATCAACACATGTTTTTTTTTATAGAATGCAGAGGCAAAGACACTAGTTGAAATATAGATGTGTTAATATGGTAAAGGTTTTTTTAAAGAATGATACGATGTAAAACGTATATATCAAAACTTGTGTCCATATGCAGATAGAAATAATGAGTTATCTAGTAGTGATTCAAACTACGTTCATGACGAAATGTTTTATTTGGAAACACATTTTTGGTGAAATTTAAACTTTGGAACGATTTAAGGACTTATTATAATCATATCTAAATTATGTTAAGTTTCTTAGGAGGCAAGTTGCATTAGATTATACCAACTAAAGTTTATATATTAGCATACTTTTGTAAACCTAGTTTATATATAAGAAATATGTAATCACTATCATAAATTCAATAGTGAAACAAGCCATTATTGATCATGAAATTATAGGCACACCACAATTAGCTAAAACTAGTCAAAAAAATTTCTTGTGTTTATATTTATTTCTTTCTTTATTCTATGTTATTATTGTATATTATTTCTTGACATCAACTAAGGGCTTTAAAACAAAAATTCAAAGCTAAGGAACATCCATATTACATAAATAGTAATAAAAATATAAAAAAAGAAAACTAAATTAATATTACTCAAGGCAAGAACACACTTATACTATACTCAGAACAATAGAGAGAGAAATTAAAAGCAAGTCAAAACATCTAATTAGACAACATAACTAAATTGAGTGTCACATCAACCTCTTTAGCTAATAAGATTTCTTTAACCCAATTAAAAGTACTATACTCAGTATATAAGCATCCATCATCTAGTTTTAAAAATCCTTGAATTTAATAGAGCAACATAGGACCATTTTAAATAATATAGTCCCTTTTACAATTCATTATAATGTTTTTATCCAGCTCTACTGCATTTGGCCATTTGTTTCTATTACATGTCATATTATAAAGAGGAATATTGATATTTAAAGAACAAGTGATTGTGGGATTCACTTTTCAATTCCTAAAGAAGACAAGGGGCACTGAAGGAGTCAAGCTCTAATAAGGAGTTTAAACTAGTAGATGAATTACATAAAACGCTTTTAAAGTATCCGAAGGCATGTTATTTGATGGCTTCTTGATCAGTAAGAGTTGTTCCAACATAATCCTTAATGAAACAAATTTTATTGGAGTTTCTTTAGTAGGAAAGCATTAGAAAGTACTTGGTATTAAAGCCACCATCTCCTAGGCAAAAGATTTATGACTTCTATCTCACTAATGATTTATGAGCTTTTAGTTTAGTAACATGCTTCATAAACCCTCTTTCTTTTGTTACATTATATTTTCATTTTCTTTATCATAGTTAAGCTTGTCTTGAGTTAAGTTAAACACCTTTATAACCTCTTTAAAAATAGATTCTCAGTTACGCATTATGCTTCTGTTGAGTTTTTTCAATTCTTCCACGATGGTTTTCATGTATTTATATGCCTCACTTAACTTAGAATTTTAGACCCCTTGAGTATTGTTTCTTCATATTTAAGTACTTTTAATAAATAGTTATTAAAATTAAAAAGTTACATCTTTTGATAATTGTCATGTTTATTGAGACATCTAGAGGTGAATAATCTTAAAACAATGGGTAATTGAAATTTTTGTAAGCACGAGGAAGGTTTAAGAGCTATTTAGAGTTAATAAGAGCTCTATTAAATTTCTTTCTTAAAAAATCAATCATCCTTTTGCTTTAATTTAAGTGAAATGATGCCTTCATAACATAAACTCAATAACTCAAAGAGATTTATGCACTACACAAGTCTTCATAAAAAGGAGTTTGGTGTTTTTTGTGGCCATTTGATTCATGGTTATACTTGATGCAATTAAAATCTTCTAAAACTAGCTAAGGCTTAGTGCACCTAAATATGAAATTTGTAATGTCTGTCTATAGTTGCTTTTCGATAGTAGCATTATTTGGAACATAAATAAGACTAATTGATAATTTAGCTAGAGCAACTATAAGAGATGCTTCTAAATGAAGATGTTGATCTAAATGCCAACATGAGTTAATTTGCACTAACAAAATGTTATAAGAACCAATGCTTCTTGATTAATAGTTTATGTTATATCAATATTTAAATTATCCGCAAGTGCGCAGTGTAGCTATAACTAGCACAGGTAAGTATGGGTCGATCTCGTGAAGATAGTAAGTATTAGTAATTACCTTTCTCCTATTATCTAGCCTACAAATTGGATGTTTGGTTTTCAATTAAAAATAAAACTTAAACAAATGAACTAAAAGTGGAACAATAATGAATTGTGAAAATTCCTATTTTATATTAATAACTCTCTCAAGACTACTAACAATTAATCCATCAGTTAATTATTAAAAATCATTCTAGTTGGAACCCTTAGGATTGCTTTATAGAGTTGTGAATTCTACTATTAGGTTTAACCCTAATTTAGAGGATTTATATCGACCTATCTCTAGATTTGCAATCAACTCCTTTCAATTATGGTAGATCTATTCATACAAAGGATTTCTCAATCTTAATTATATGAAATCAAATCATATACTAATATTTCGGATGTATTAGAACATACATGAAACACATAATTGAATTATAATAAATCAATCAAAATAATTGCATTGAATAAAGGATTAAGACATATTGTATCACAAACTAGGGTTCGTCACACCTAAATACTAAAAGGTTTAGTTACTAATCATAGAAAATGAAATCAAATATAAACATGCAGAAAAACTAATAGAAAATAAAGAGTTCATAATTCTAAATCTCCTTTTCTATTCTATTGAATCTTCTTGCAAGTTTGGATTAGATGTATCCTTCTATCTTATCTCTTTTGACATTCATTTCATGTTTTTCTCATCTCTTGATCAAAATCGTCACCTCTCTAGATGTTTCACATCTCAGATTTACTGTAAAATTCGACTCTCTTATGTTTGCCTTCGCTCACTTCCTTTTATAGTAAAAATTATAGTTCATGAAATATACACAATCACTTATAAGGTCGTGCAAGTGACTGTATAGCTCGAAAAACACCTAAAATTGTGAACTTACATGTTCACAGAGACCTACACAGTCACATATATGACCGTGTATCTCCAATTTGCTTCAAATCTTTGTTTGATGCCATGATTTCATCCAAATTTGTCTACTTTTGGTCCATGAAGGTAAATACAACCTATAAATGCAATTTGAGAAAATTAAGTACCAAAAATACAATAAAGCTATTAAAAAACAAGCAAAATAGATAAAATATGGGTGTATAATTACAGTCAAGTATGCAACTATCAAACATCTGTACAGTTAAAATTTTTCTTGTCCTCAAGCAAATCATAATCTATATTATTAACTTTATAAATACCAATCCTTTATTAATCTTAACCTTTCTATCCATACTCTAAGTCATCATATCATATTAATCAAATTAACCTACAAGTAGAATCAAGTTATTCTGAAACTAACTTCATAAGTCACTATTAATAATAGTTACATCAATAATCTCATTGAAATCAAAATCATAAATCTTTACACCCTCACCAAAATTTCACTCAATGCACTCAAGTGTTTAGGGTGAAAAGTATTAAATTCTCAAATCAGTGCATAGTAGAACTCTGACCATGCTTGCAATATTATCATATCTCCACCACTTATATAAACTAGAAAAAAAAATAAAAAGGTCTTTGTAGAGTTGTAATAGGGCTTAGGTAAGGTATGATTGGGGTAATAAAAGTGTTATAAATTTTTGAAGGAAATTTACAATGAAAAATACTACAAGAAACATTTTCACAATATATAGGTCCTTTAATTATAAATCCATTAGTACTTTTTTTTGTTGCTTTTTTTGAATTCATCATGTACCACAATTAAAGAAATATTGAACCTTTCAAATTTTGAAGTTTTAAACAATCAAGTGATGTAAATAACCTTCAAGGTTTAAAACAATAGAAAGGCTTCAAGGAAAATAGGATAAAGGTTAATCATATGGGTTATAAACATTGAAAAAGGCTAAGGCTCAAACTTGGTTATTCCTAAAGATAAATTATGGTAAGGTAATTATCAAAGAAATACGCTAAAATAAGTGTTAAATCTAAGTGCCTTTATCATTTCAATGCTTCTAATTTAACAAAATATGATCTTAATATGCATAATAAAAACAAATTCTAGAATCATTCAACTATGCATGATAACAAACAAGAAAAAAATAAAAAGATTCAAAATTTTGAATTTTTTTCTTTTAAGCTCAAAAGCTCACAAAAAATTGGTTATATATGTGTGAATAATTTGCAATTTCATTCAATTTGACTATCTCAATGACTATTAAAAATATGACTTATAAAAGCAATTTTATTTTAACTATCATCCTTTTGCATACTAAGTGAAATCAATATTCGATAATAAAATAAAGTATTAATGGACATATTTCAATTAATTAAGAATATTAGTTAATAAAATTTAATAACCTAGATTATAATAAGCTTAAGAAAATCATTAACCCCTTCCCCACGCTTAAAATTTTACATCGACCTCAATGTACATAATATAAGCACGTATAATAAATGAGAAAGTTCAGTTGGTACTTCCTTAAGTAATACAATTTTTTAATTTTGGGACTGATCATCATATATTAGACTAACATCCATACAAAATAGAAAGAAAAAGGGATAAAAATAAAAGAAAATACAAATAACAATAAAAAAATAAATAAAAAATATGAAAATGGAAATAACATTAAAGCCTTATGCTAACACCAAAAATGGAAACAATATGAAACAGAATTTAAAACAAAACATGTCCTAATTCATTGGTTTCCTCCAATGTTGCGCTTGTTTAACGTTGTTAACTCAACATATCCTACACATTACCATCATCCTAGGTTTATAATGAATGGCTTGCTTCCACCCGCTTCTCCATATAACGGTTTCATAGCCTGTATGTAAGTCACTTGTTGTAAGATAATAGAAAGAGCATAATTTATCAAATTAATAACTCCAATGGACTCTATTAATGCCCTTTTTAATGAAAAACTATTAATAAAACAAGAGATAATGAAACTCCTTGAATCTTCGATTGACATAAGAAATTTTTCGTGAAAGAAGTGGAAACCTTCTATACTTAAGTTAACTACCAATGACTTATTAGTAGTTTCCTTATTTGGTTCCTCCACTTGTTCTTCCTCAACTACCTTTTTCCACACTTCTTCTTTCTCTTCCTGGAAAGGGTTCTAGCTCATCTTCTTTAATTATCTCCTGCCACTCCTCTACTTCTTCTTATTGGACATAGTCTTCCTCTTCTTCTTCTTCCTTCACCACCTGTGTCATCTCTTTTTGGAATGTCACTTCATTCATGAAGCCAATCCTTACCTCTTCTTTACTCTGCTGTGTTAATATGTGTAAATAATATTTTGTGTTATTCTCAAGATATTCAAGTAATACTTTCGACAAGGATTTCCATTATTTTATCTGTAATACTTTTCCTTCTTCTTCTTCTTCTGAAAGCTCTTTTCCATTCCTAAGGGTGATTGTCATTTTATATTTTTAGGATCTATATCAACAGTACTAGGCAAACTCTCCTGCAGTTCGTTAGATAATATCTTTGCCAACTGATTAACCCAATTCACCATATTATATATACAAGTCTGTGTTCTCTTATTCCTCATGTTGATTTTTGAACAAACTGGATCATCCTATCTTCCTAAGCAGTAGTTACCTCCTTGCCTTCTTAAAATGTATCATATTCAGTTAGAGCATAGCTATTCCATCTATATGCATAAGGTTTGCTCCACTCTGAATTATAAGTATTCTCGTACAGTGGACCTAGAGGTTGGTTGTACATGCTTGGTTGCTCCCACATATAGGTTGATATCTAACATTTATGATTGTAATAATTACTCCTACAAATATCGCAACATAAAATGAACATCGATTGAGCTTCTGAAAACATACAAAGAAATAACTCTTTCCAATATGGTGATATTACATATTGCAAAGACATATCATAGCTCTAATGAGAATACTGATTGCTCCATCCTTCCATTGTGAGTTATGGCTATGACGTTAAACCTTAATCCCTAAAAATATTCCACTAGCACAGTGTCAATGTAGATAAATTCAAAATATTTTAAATGAATAAGCCATAAATATAAGAAAATACAAGAAAAATACATTGAAATAAAAATAAATACAAAAATAATTGTTAGATTAATAGAATCTCGGCTTTCCAAATATTACAATCCCTAACAACAGCGTCAAAAACTTGATTGATAATTTATGCTATATCAATATTTAAATTATCCGCAAGTGCACGATGTAGCTATAACTAGCACAGACTAGTACGGGTTGATCCCACGAAGACAATAAGTTTTAGTCACTATTCTTCTCCTATTATCTAGCCTATGAATTAGATGTTTAGTTTTCAATTAAAAATAAGACAAATAAATTAAAACTGGAACAATAATGAATGCAGAAGATAAAGGAAATTACTTTAAAAAATCAATACCAAAGATTAGTGTCTACATGGTGAATCCCCTTAAAAAATCGTTAAATCATTAACCTTTTATCATGCAATTATTTTATTGGTTATTGGACATTAAAATTTTCTATTTTATATTAATAACTCTTTCGAGACTACTAGTAACTAATCTATCAGTTGATTAACATAAATATTTCTGGTTAAAATCCTTAGGATTGCTTTATCGATTTGTGAATATTCTAGCTATATTAGAACAAACATAAAACACATAATTTAATCACAATAAATCAATCAAAATAATTGCATTAAATAAAAGATTAAGACATATTGTATCACAAACTAGAGTTCATCATATCTAGACACTAAAATATTTAGTTACTAATAATAGAAAACGAAATCAAATATAAACATGTAGAAAAACTAATAAAAAACAAAGAGTTCATAATTTTAAATCTCCATTTTCATTCTATTGAATCTTCTTGCATGTTTGGATTGAATGTAGCGAATCTCTTTTGATGTTAACTTAGTATTTTCTTTGCCTCTTGATCAAAATCGTCATCACTCTGGATGTTTCACAGCTCAGATTTGCTGCAAATTCGACTCTCTCCTATTTGCTTCCATTTACTTCCTTTTATAGTAAAATTAGGATTCAAGGGACATACACAGTTACTTACACGATCGTGTAGGTGACCTTGTAGCTCCAAGAGCCTTTAAAATCATGACTTTATATGTTCACAGAGACTTACACAGCCACACACACAACCATGTATCTTAGTTTGCTTCAAATCTTTGTTTTATATCAAGATTTCATCCTAATTTGTCTCCTTTTGGTCCATAAAGGCAAATACAACCTATAAATGCACTTTAAGTAAATTAAGTACCAAAAATACAATAAAATTATGAAATAACAAGAAAAATACATAAAATATGAGTATATAAATATAATCAAATATACGTCTATCACTTCTATAGTTAAAATGGAAGTGATGATTGCTTAGCAAATTTTAGCCTTTATAAAAAAATCTTAGAAACTTCAAATAATTAATTGGCTTTTATCTTACTCTCAATTAGACCAACAAAAATATATTTTTAAAGAGGAAAACTGTAACGCCCCATATTAGGGGTTAGAATATTAAGAAAATTTAGTCCATTTTATGCTTTGTATATTTGAATATTTGCATATTTGTGCATAAGCATTTTGGCATGCATTCATGACATTTTCCAGGTCAATTGGTTTATACCTGAAAATTCTGAATTTAGTTGAAATGTATTAAATGTGATTTGGCAATTTTTGTACACTTCGAGTATTTTAGAAATTATTGGTGAATTATTTTTGAGTTGAAAATTTATTTGAAGAGTCATATTATTATTTCAGAATTTTTGGTGAATTTTAGAAATTTTCGAAAAATTTTGGGTTTTTTTTAAGATTCAGAATAAATAAATAACTAAACATACTAAAATAATGGACTAATTGCATTGTGACAAGAAGTTCACATGAAAAGTGACAAATGCCTTAATTATTTTGAGACAAATGGTTAGCATGTGTATTGATAAGTGGCTGTCGAGTTGAGAGACGTGCATATACATGCACGACGCCATATACTAGTGAAAAGCTTTCTCGGTTGCTATTTCTTTCCATCGATTACAACCCTTTGTTTTTTTTTCATATATGTTGTTTGCTCACTACCGAAGCTCCTTCATTACTGTTTATCTGGAACATCCGTTGTGGAATCTTTGTGCCTTTGATTCACTCTTACTGCTGCAAATAACTAGGTTAGTAGTTTTGATAATGAATCTTTTCTGGTGAAATATATTTATATGCATGCATGAGTTTTAGAATGAAGGTTACGGTAGCATGTATGAGTGTAAACAGATCGATGTTGAATGAGTTTGAATTTTAAGGGAAAAGTTTAAATGATGCAATGTTAAGGGCAAGTGTATATAAATGCAAAGTTATGTTGAAATGAAGTTTTTACTGTCAATGGGTAAAAGAGAGAGTGCTGGAAGTGTTTCACGTAATATGCTCTATTGTTTTGGTATTAGAGTGAACTCTTATACAGCGATCGGTTTTGGATGTTTTTGAATTATTATAGGAATTAATTAATGAAGTGAAATGTGTTAAAGGATGTAAAGAGTTGTGACTCTGCTGATAGTATAAGAATGGGAAAAAAAAGAGTTGTGCATTTGATGATGGTATGAAAGTTGGAAAAAAATACAGTAGTGAGAGAAAGCAGATGGAGATTTCGGTTTTGATGATAAACACTAGATAAGCTTACTTTTGAGTTGTTTTGGGATTGTAGTGGAGTAAAAGGGCAGAATTGATAAGTATGAATGAATAAATCAGTAGGAAGATTAGTGTAGAAGTTAAAGAAAATTTCAAAAAAATCGCAATCGCGAGGAAGGCTGAACGTCGGTGAGGAAGAAGCAACTCGCGATCACGAGATAGCATTTTATTGGAAAATCACGGTCGCGAGTATCTAGTGATTGCGAAATGGAAGTTAGGCCGCTCACACTCGCGAGCCGTCACCCTCGCGAGTGAGTACTATTTTTCTGGTACTCGCGATCGCGAGCTGCTACTGTTGAACTTTTATTTTAATTTAATCTGAATTCTTCCACTTTTTTGACCATATCTTTGTCATCTGACCTCCGAATAACCTGATTCTCGAAGCATTGGATTCATAAGAAAATTGTCTACCTCTCCATGTGAAATTTGTGAATTTTCAGATTTAATTGACTATTAAGAATTTTGGATTAATCCCGGAATTTGTCATGAACATGCATTATACATATTCAATTTAGATCAGTGATTTTTGTTTAATCATACACAATAGTGATTTGTATCTGTGTTAATTATTATTAAAGAAACGACCACTTCCAGATATTGCCGGGACTTCGAGGCAATAAACAGTAAGAGCGATTTAGGTAAGTAATACAGGTCAGCAAATTCAATAAGTAAGTAAATTAGGTAAGTAATTTAGACGGTAAATTTTGTAAGTGACCTAGGAAGGTCTCACCTTAAATTGTTTTATTTGTGTATTGATTCTGGACATGATGGCCCGAGGTCCTGATTATTGATTTTTGAAGTGTTGTATTCTGAATTCCGGACAATGATTGTCCGAGGCGTTTGATACATGTTTATATCATTGGAAGTGCCATTTGCTTTGCGCATAAAATGTCTGAA
>JANIHZ010000002.1:10276457-10287472 GCA_027478365.1 Erythroxylum rufum
GAGTGATAAATTTTAATTGATTGAGTGCAAGAAAATATTTAAATGTGGGAGAATTCGATCAATGTAAATTAAAGTAGGCATATTATGATTTTGAGAGCATTTTGCTTATATTTTGATAGTGTTTATAGCATTTTTTTTCAGGCCTTGTTTTAGCTTCTAATAAAGAAGAAATGAATTCAAGTAAATTAGAGTCAAGTTGGCAAGATTTTGGTATGATTTTAAAGAAAGAATTTGAAATATGGGTCCTATCATAGATCCCTGTCTAATATGTGTTGGATGTTAAGTAACACATTTCCAACATGAATTTGTATTAAAGATCTATTTTGGTAATTATTTTTACGTAATTCGAGAATTTCCAACTAGGGGAGTAATACGAATATCCCTGTTTGACTCGATTTAGTTGTGTTGTTACTAGAATTCTAAGGTTTTATGATATAAAAAGATTAAGGGGACTATTAAGTGAAATGAATATGATAGGAAACTGAACTAGAGCATCTTGAGAAAAAGAAAGAGAAAAAAAGAGACGAAATAGAGCATTTTAATATAGAAAGGAGCAATTTTGGAGTGGAAAAAAGGATTTTTATCAAAATTTAATTGAACTTTAAGATTTCAAAATTTATGGGAATGAGTTCTTTTATTTTAAATTCTTTCTTGAATGTTGTTGGCCTTTTTTTTTAATCTTAGTATGAACTAAATAAGATAGATTTAGATGAGATGAATATTAGAACTATATACTTGAATTGATTGTTTCGTTTAATTTAAGACTAAGTTTCGTTGTGAATTAATCATGATCACTTCCTGTATTTGAATGAAAATTTGCTTGCATTTTGATTTAATTTCAAATTTTCATATATAAGAATTGAGAAATCATGTGTATGAATAGATTGTAACACGAATAATAAAAGTTGCTTGTTAATACATTCTTAAGGTTTTAGTTAGAAAGATATTTTGATCAATCAATGTAAGGGTAAGAGTTGTACATCTTGAGAAACAATATTGTTACAACTTTGAAATTTCTATTGTTCTAAAAATTTAGGATTAATAATCAGATTAAAATAAACTTAAGCATAAAAAAGTTTTGGAGAAATTTTACGTCCAGATCTTATTCATCAATTAATAGCTTTTATTTTTGTTTATTGCTTTAGTTGTTACTTCATATTAATAATTTCGATTTAATTAATTTTTATTTATAAGATAATTATTTATTTTGTTTTATTAGACAATAAAAAGAGAGTTATTATTAATAATTATAGTACTTGTGAGAATGATACTGATATTGATTAGACTATAATATAAAAATTATAGATATGCTTCTTTAATTAATTTTTAATATGGTTCGGATGTAATCATCAAAATCTAAATTACTTTTTCATATAATTAATCTGCAACATAAATTCAAATTACTTTTTAATAGGATGTGACAAAAGTCTCCCTCTTTTTAAAATTTGTGCAGATAAGGGGCATGAAATTCTAGTTGCAGATACTGTGAATGTTCCTTACAAAACTGGGTTAAGTAACGCACAATATCCATAGCAATGTTGCATCACCTAAGTATACAGAAAACAGGAGAAAGAAGGCACATGAAGAGTTAGGCTCCATTTGGTAAATAGCTTATCAACTATCTTTTGGCGGATTGAAAGGTTTTAGTTAAATAGCTGATAGATATGTTTGGTAACCAGTGAATGGGATTGGCGGATTAAACCCAATCAGCTGGTTTTGAGAAAGCTTCCATATATGAACATTTTTCTTTTCAGCTAAAAATATAATAAAAAGAAGTCAATTATACCCTTGGGTTATTATTATTACTTGCAATTTTCTGCAACTAACGAAGTCATGCATGAACGAAGCCATGCTATTACCTGTGCCCTTTAAATTTGTTCTACGAAGCCAAGCATGAATTTAGTTTGAATTATGCTGCAGTAATATGTGCATGTTACTGTAGTAGAATTTAGTTTGAATTATGCCACAATAACATGTGTGCATGTTATTGTGGCATAATTCAAACTAAATTCATAATGACTATTGGTGCAGACTTTAATCAAATTGGTTCTCCTTCTGTTTAAATGCTTATCCTCTCCTGACCTACGTGAACGATCTTGAGAATATTGATATCAACTATGCTCTATTCTAGAAAACTTAGGGGATTTATGATGAAAAAATTGATTTGCAATATGATAACATGTTTGATGCCTAGATTGATGCAGCCTATGTTGCATTAGAAAATGCTATATACAAAAAGATGGAAGTTATAGTTACAGAGACATTTTGGGCTTCTCGTGGAGATGATAATGAAGCTGCAACAACATCTAAAAATGTGAGAACATACAATTATAACCTCTGCAAGGGGCTTTTAAAGAAGAAAGGCACTCCTCTTAGGCTAAAATATATGGTTAAGGTTTACATTTTTGCAATATTCAATGAGAATTTGAAGCCTAGGCCAACTTCTGAATTTAGTTTGAATTATGCTACAGTAAAATGTGTATGTTATTGTAGCATAATCTAATCATGTTATTGTAGCATAATTAAAACAAAATTATGCTAAAGTAACATGCACATGTTACTATATTTCTATAGCATAATTCAAACTAAATTCATAATTCATCAAAGAACTTGGCAGGTATAAATTCATCCAAAAGGTTACATAACAACCCTTCTTCTCAACTCATGTGCTTAACAAGCTTAGAAAAGCTCCAAGCTTACTCTCCATTCCTTCATATCTAGTTCACAGTTTGTAGGTTATGCAAGTTATTTGTCAAGAATGAGAACCTCTACAATCCAGTGTAGAAAATTTTGGAAGAATTCTAACATTTAATGTGTCCAAGACACTTTTTAGTGTAGATATGATGAAGGAGCAATGAAGCTGCCAAGGAATCGATTCTTTATGGTTACAAGCATGGGTTTTCTATATTTGTTGCAATCTTGACAAAGTCTCAAGCCAAGTATATTACAGGTGTCATTAATGTTGGTAAACTGTGAACATCGTTTGTTTAGCTCAATCTATTACTTGTAAAAAGTTGCATTCATTTCTCTGTTTATCGATGTGCTCCTGCAAACTATAGTTAGAGCTCAAATATAGTATTTATTGTTTGTTACTTTCAAAAGCTTATTGCATTTAACTCTATTCATTACTCACAACTGCTCCATCATCTCTTTTTCACCTTTAAAAAGGAGAAGTTTAACATAATGTTATGTAGAGAGTAGAACGTTACAACACACGGATACTCAAAACTCTCCCTAAATTTCAATGATATGCAGAGTGAAGAATGTTACAACGGTGTGTCATCAGATTCTGACCAGTGACATCTTCTCTAGTAAGTTTATCCTTTCCCTTCCCCTTCTCACCCGCATATTTTTATTATGTTTAAAGGAATTAAAATGATTACAATACTTCCCCTTCTCTGTCTCCTGTTAATCACCATCTTTAGCTATTCCCCTTCTTTGTCACCTGTTGTTCTCCTTCTTCTTTGCTTGCTATCATTTTTCATTAGGTAGCGCGACTTATCTTATTTGGTATGTTGTAGAAATATAATGAATGAAGAGGGACAGAATTGGAGGATTGTGATTATGATAGTGGCTACAGGAGATCGAAAGAAGAAATAAAAGGCAAAGAAGGAAAAAGCGCTTATGTATTGATTTTTAATATTTTTTAATGTGTTGTGCACTGTAATCATAACCATTGTGTACTATACATTATGCATTATGCATAGTAACCATGCATTTACATTTGGATTGGGTGTTCAACTAGTGATTAGAATAATAAATATTTAATTTTTGGTGTAGAATTTGGTGTTACTTCTTATTACTATGTTAAGGGGTTCAAAAGATTTTATAAAAATTCAATTAAAAAAGTAATAGTATGATGATAAAAGAAGTAATCTTATTATAAATATATACTTCACAATAGACGATAAGATACTAGCTCTTATCTTATATTCCTTGTTGCTTTTTACCAAAAGGGTCAGTAAAGGTAGGTTGGTTAATTGGAAACTATTAAAAGGGATATGATGGGTATTTAAAACTTTCATACATTCATGTTAGTAAAACTAACTAACTAGTGAAACCAATTGCAAATTGATTAATTAGTATATAATCTTCTCTCTTCTTGTATGATTAGATGGTACCATCCCAAAAAGGAAGCAAAGGAGAAAGTCAAGAGGGAAATGATATAAGCAGGATTTGTTGGCCAAAAGAAACACTTCTTATCTTTTGTGACTTTTGTAATCAATATATTTAAAGGAGAACGGGAAAATATGGTGGAGTTATTTGTCAAAGGTTACCATGGAAGAAGGTGAAGAAGAATTTCACAAAGTGACTAACTTACCATGGGATAAAAATAAACTTAAAAATAAGTTTGATTAGATTAGAGCAAGATAGGGTATTTGGAAACATTTAAAAGGGAAAGAAATGGGATTAGGATGAGACTATGACAAAGGAACAATCAGAACCAGTGAGGAGTGGTGGACTTTAAAGATTAAGGTTAGCCTTTCCCCCATTTTAAGTTATCATCCTTGACTTTATTGCACAATAATTAGTTAAATAATTTATATTTAAGTTATTTATATATTTTTATAGGACAACATCAATATTAAAACATTTAAAAAGGAAGGGTTAAAACTTGAGCTTGAATGTAAGTTTGATCAACTTTTTAGATGTTTGGACCAAGCTTAGATTTACATTTTGTGTTGTGGCTGACCCTCTACAAGGACAACGAGAAAGTAAAGAAGTATATGTTCCTTCTCCACCTTATAGTCATAATGCTCATCATCAATTGTCAAGCTATGATGATCATGAGAATATGGATGAGACTAGTAGTCTAAACAATTACCATGTGACTAGTGATTGAGAAGAGGTGTGGAGAGAACCTACCCCGACCCCTGCATACATATGATGGAGGAAGTGACAAAAGAAGATGCAAAAGGGTTTTGGAGAGTGATAGTTCATAAAGTAACAAGAATGTAAGAACTGATTCCACTAAAAGGGTAGGAAGGTCTGCAGCAATGTATGAGAGGCTTGACACTATGATGCAATTCATTCAAGAGAGATAGAGTGCAGTAATGGAGATGAATACTTCTATTATGAAAATGTTGAACACGATGATTATTGGTGTATCACAAAGTACTAGTGTTGGTACATCACATCATGATGTTACAAATGATGTGGGAAAACTATATACTTTGCCTGGTTTAGAGATTGGTACTCCTGAATTTTACTTTGCTTCTATATTGATTGAAGATTCGCAAAGAAGGTCCATTTTTTTTAGTTTATCAGATGATACAAAGATAATTGAATACATATAGTTTATGTATGAGTATGAGAAGCATAAAAAACATTAAACATAGTTTCTATGCATTACTATGTTTAGTTTATTGTTCTTATGATTTGTGCACTTATGTTGACGTGGTGTGCTTTAAGACATTATAAACTTGGTTAGCTTATTTTATTATTATGTTATCTTGTTGGCAATCTATAATTTTATTACGTGTTATATTATTTGTTTCTTTATATTTAGACATATAAGTGTCTTGTTTATTTGAAATATAATTTTACTTGTTGATTTGTATGGATAATAATGTTATGTAAATTATGCAACTTTTGCAAATTAAGCAATTTTGGACAATGCGAATGAGTTTTGGGATTCGACGGCTTGTGTAGTAGGTTATATGGGTATGTATTTGTTGAACCATATATACAAGGAACCATGCATGAGTTCCTATCTAACAGTATAATCATGGATAATTAAATTATTGAATGGTCATGAAAAACAATGTTTTAATACATTTAAGATGAGTCAAAATATATTTCATCAATTATGCATAGTTTTGGAAAACAATTATAAATTGAGACGTTCAAATAGGATATCAATCTTGGAGAAAGTGGGGGGTTATTTGTATATGTCCTAAGTAAAGGTGTCCCTAATAGCGATACATAAGAGCACTTTCAATATTTTGGTGAAACTATAAGTAGAGTTTTTAAAGAAGTTTTGAGTGTCATGAATGGATTTTCAAGGAATATACTAAAAGATCCCAAATTCAAGGAGATTCTACCACAAATTGCTAATGATAATAATTGAATATGTTCCCCCCACCCTGTCATTATATTTTTCGTTGGAAAAGGTTGTTGCATCATCCTATGATTATTGTTTTATATTTGGATTGCATTAGAGCTATTGATAGTACATATATAGCGGTAGTTGTTGCAGAGAATGATCAAATGCGATATAAAGAATGGAAAGGAATAACGACTACAAATGTATTGGCAACATGTGACTTTAACTTACTATTCAAATACGTTTTAGCAAGTTAGGAGGGATCGACACATGATTATTGTATTTTCCTCGATACAATCGGTAATCCGATACTCAAATTTCTAAAACTACCGACAAGTAATTTTAATATTTGCAGAATTTACTATTCATGATTTGGATTTTTTATGACATCATTTATACTAATTATATTGCCTCTATGGACACTTAGGTAAACATTACTTGGTTGACAAAGGCTATCTACAAAGAGAATGATATTTAACACCTTAACCAAAGACTATGTATCAACAATCGGAGTTTCATGGTGCAAATTCAAGATGATCTCCAAAAGTTTTTAATCAAGCTCATTCATCATTAAGAAGTTATATTGAGAAGACTTTCGGTGTTCTTAAAGCTCGATGGAAGATATTAGAAAAAATACCTAAATATTCATTAATGGATCAAAGTAGAATAATTTGTGCAACTTTTGCATTGTATAACAATATTAGAAGAAGTACAATTGGGAACCCGATTTTTAACATCATCGATCAAGATTTTAAATTTATACTTCTAGATGTATTTAAAGACGTTGAAGTTAACTCTACACAAGAAGATGTTAAAGAATAAATAACTTGGGAGATAACAACTATTTGTGATTATATTGCTTCTAGTTTAATGGCAGTTAGACGCCATTCTTAGACTATTATAATGATGTTGACTTCTTTTGCTCTATTTGAATTATAATGTTAAACTTCATTTGAATTGTTATATTTTATGCTTAGATGTATCATTATCTACGAAATTTACGGTTGATTTATGTTCATGATTTTTTAGTTGTTGTTGTTGTTATTATTATTATTATTATATGTTCTATAATTTTTATTAAAGTTATAAATTTAATTTTTGTAAAATTAAATATCTAAAATCTAAATACACATCTAATGTCATCCGCTGATTAAATTAACTTATATAAGTCGCTATTAGCTAACAACTAATGCAATATGTTAATTACTAAAAAAGAGGCCTTAGTCAGAGTTGTCAAACAATACATAATAAATGGTAGTAACCTTCGTAAACATTTCGGCTAAGTCTTTATTTCATGTGCCAATCCGACGTTGTATACTAGATGCCCTTAATTTGCTTATCCGTTCCTATATGGTCGACGCCCTTAAAATGCTTGTCAAATGTCAATTGTCATAAACCTGGTCCCTAGTTAACATTTTCTCTAAATAAACACAGCCTCCCAAAACCCTAACTGTAGCTTTTTCAGTGATTCTCTGAGAATCTTTATCTGGTTCAATCACGTAAGTGCTTCTAACTCGGAAACTGCTAGTATTGGTTGTTCGAATCAACCATGGTATTTGGGTTGCCTAAATTTTAACACAGTTGTTTAATTCTCAGAAGTTTCTTTTGGATTCATAAAAATTTGTAGGCTAGCTTTTGGGCGTTTGGGTCAGATGTGGGTGTGAAAATAATTGAATATGGATACCGGTTTCCGGAAATGTCTTTGTTTTAGGGCCTCTAATCTCGTTTACACTGACCTGAAATCATTTTGGTTATTGAAATATGTTTCCTTTTAAGTTATTTAAATCATTCTGGAATCCGTGTAGTTACGGCTTTTGAGGCATGAAAGTTTACGAACAAATTGAGTGAAGGAAAATGTGTGACGTGTAGCTACTGAAATGCTAATGGCTGTTGGTTTCTGTCCCATAATCTACTTGGTTACTAGGGTGGTTATGTCCGTAATAGTTTTTAATAAAAATTACAGCAGTCAAGCTGATAATAATTCTGGTGCTTGGCAGATGTGCAGCATTTCAAAATTTAATTAGCAATGGGTGGTACGGTTTAGGGTTCCATGTTGGAGTGCTTGATGAAAAGCTTACATATTGATCTTTATTTGGTTGATTGCCGGGCATCATTGCATAGATACTGATAGCTCTTGATATCTCACTGCAGTTATCTCCTGGTATTGATTGTTGACCATGTTTTTCTACCGTCAGAATGGTTCCTAATAGTTTTTCTTCTTTGATATTGAAATTACTGAATTTTCCCTATTAACGATTTCCACCTCTGAGAAAATGATGAAAATAGAGGTAAGCCTTTTCCGATATAATGCATCCCAAGGCAGAACTTCTTTCGTTTTCTTTTAGCCTTTAGTCCGGGTATCTTTCAGAATGACTTGGGATATTGTTGAAACATGTGGGCTACCATTTCCAATTCTTTTTATGTGTTGAAAGTTGATTATGCTGCATTAGAATGCCCCATTAACCTGAACTGTATTAATTCTTTCCCTCATTTGTCATTGGGTGTATGTTGCAATAGAGGCTTTGACAGTAAGAAAATGTAGAGACATGTGATTTGTTCCATTCTTTCCCCATTGCCATCGATCCCTGATTTTATCTCATATAGTGCTGGTTAACTCCTTGGAATTTTTACAGGTTCAAGCCTGAGTTGGATGAATGCTTGAAGGTGATGGTCTTTAATGTTATTAGAACAAGTAGATTTACTCAGTCATCTTTGTGGCCAATCACCTTACGCAGTCTTGTCATTAACAGTCAGTGTACTGAAATCTTCGAGAATATGAGAGAAATCAAAGTTAAAAGTTCATCCAGTTTCTGTAGCTATATATCTGAGGGGAGTGAAGAACACTCATGTTCAAGCTTAAGAGTGCAGTCCACCCCAGAAATAGAAAAGAAATATGTGCATCGTGTTTATGACGCTATTGCACCCCATTTTAGTTCCACAAGATTTGCCAAGTGGCCAAAAGTGGCAACTTTTTTGAACTCAACGCCTTCAGGATCTCTTGTCCTGGATGCAGGATGTGGAAATGGAAAGTACTTGGGTTTGAATCCCAATTGCTTTTTTATAGGATGTGACATAAGTGACCCACTTATTAAAATTTGTGCAGACAAAGGGCATGAAGTTCTAGTTGCAGATGCTGTGGATCTTCCTTACAGAACTGGGTTTGGTGATGCTGCAATATCCATAGCAGTGTTGCATCACCTAAGTACAGAGTACAGGAGAAAGAAGGCAATTGAAGAATTAGTCCGAGTTGTCAAAAAGGGTGGCTTAGTACTCATAACTGTTTGGGCTGCTGAACAGGAGGATAAATCATTGGTTACTAAATGGACACCTCTTACAAAAAAGTACGTAGAGGAGTGGATAGGACCAGGTAGTCCTCGTGTTCGAAGCCCTTCATCCATCACACTAGAAAGCATACCTGAGAATGAAGAGAATATCTCAAGAGACCGATTAAAAGATTCTGAGGCTGGAATTGAGGAGATAAATGTTATTCCATTATCCTCTCAATCCAAAGATAATGAGCGAGACAAACAAAATCAGCAGGAATATTTTGTTCCTTGGCACTTACCTTATCATCGTGCTGAGGTGAGTGGTGCATCTGCTTGCGCTCTAGAAAATGGCCTGGCCAGAAAGGATGACAAAAAGAGTGCTGTGGTTTACAATAGATATTATCATGTCTTCAGCGAAGGTGAACTAGAGAGGTAATACATAATAAATGGTTGAAATTCGTGTGTGATTTAGCTGCTTTGAAGGTTTTTCTCCCTTCTTTTTTGGTGGTTCAATTGTCTTTTTAGATTGTAAATGGTCTGTTTTACCCCTCATCTAATATTTATGCAAATGCAATTCTTTCTGTAGGATCAATACTCGTATTATCTTTCCTTTTTTTTTTTGTCATAAGATTGTTTGTCTGCTTACTTGTTGAGTATAATTTTCTGCAGGTTGGCATCTGGCATCGACGATGCAGTTATAGTTGACCGATTTTTTGACAAATCAAACTGGTGCATTGTTCTTGAGAAAACTGTTTGAAAACTTGAGCCTGCTTATGCATGGTGGATTGTTGGATATCAATTTATACAACGATGTTGAACTCTTTTGGAGAATTAGCTTTACATGTGGAGACTATGAACTTCATTGTCCCAACTTATCTTGATTTCTGCCATGGAGAAGCTCGGTTCAGTAAATTGAGTGTACATGTCCTGTCCACAGAAGATGTCAGCATTGGCAACATCTTCCTTTATAAAACTTTTAAGAGTTTGAAGTCTCAATGTGGTCTAGCCATTGGGTATCGATTTATGGGCATTAGTTTGTACCCGAAGACAATTGATCCATCCATGGATTGTTTCATATATATTTCACTGCGGAAAGAAGGTACTTGAAATGTTAGAGGGCAGACAAATAAATTTTAGTAATTGAATTATTCTGACCCTTTTCAAACTGTAGTCCCATTTGAATAACTGGTGTTTTGTGCCATGTAAAATCTTCTCATGTTGAAGAACCATTACCAAAATTTGTTGGTAAGTTACATTTTATATCGTGGCCTATATCAACAGACCATCTTCTGTACATACGTCCGAGGAGAACTTGATCTTGTTTTTCGGACCGTGTCATTTATAATTTTTGGAAATGCGGCAATTTTTACTCAAGAATAGACTGAATCAACCAAGCAATTCCCAAGTTTGTTAGTTTGCCTTGGTCAACAGAACGAACTTGAAGGCTGAACTGTCTACTGTAACCATAGTAGCAGTTGGGTTGTGTGTCTTGAGGGTTTGATTTGGTCCTGGCTTCCGAAGTAACAGCAGGATTGCGGGAATGAAATGCACTTCAAAGCACAAAGCACCTGTGAAAGTGGAACTGATTGCTCTGGACAAGGGATCATAATAACAATGACGAATGGTTAAATTATAAATCTTTTAATTTTTAATTTTTAGTTTGATTTATTTTAATAATTATTTATTAAAATTTGATTAATTTT
>JANIHZ010000002.1:10311783-10321907 GCA_027478365.1 Erythroxylum rufum
AGGATGCTTATGCATGTGGAATTGGTATTAGAAGTGATAGGATTTTAGTTGAAGATGAAAGCTGGAAAATTGATTTTTAACCTATTACAATGTTTTGATCATAACTAATTGTGTAGGTAAGAAAATGAGGTGAGGTTTGGCCCAAATTAAACTTGAGTTTGTTGGCTAAGTGTTTGTATGAAATAGGTGTTGTCTAATTGTAGCCTTAAGAGGTTGAATTTTAGCTTGGAAAATCAGTGACATGGGCTGTGTGAACAGTACCCAGATTGATGACCTAAAGTTTTGATGATTTTTCTAGAATAATTTAGGAGGAATTGGTGAAAATGGTCTTCATGAAAGTTGAAGCCTATCTTGTTAGCTTTCCATTTCCACTGATTTTGCAATTTTTCTATATGTATATTGAGAGATATGAATTGTTGACTATTGACTGGTTAAAATGTATTTTGGTGAAACCTAGCCTAAGTGTCGATTTTGTGAGCATTCTGATTGGAAGCAAATGTAGAGAATTCTGTGAATTGAATTGGCTCAAGTGATCTTCTGAAAAGTTGTAGAGGAAGCAATTATCTTGAAAATGGTTTATAGCATGCTATTTTTAGATATCAGATTTGGGAGTTATGAGTTTTCCAACACTGAACCTGAATTAGGTCATTGACTGCTGATCAAGGCAGTCAATTGCATAACAGTTTTGAGCTTGTTAGTGTTAGAATTGGATTTAGAGTCCTTCATGAAAATTGAAGTAGGAGATCTGATCTTTCCATTGATATAAGGTAGTGAATTTGATATCTAAAAATAGCATGCTATAAACCATTTTCAAGATAATTGCTTCCTTTACAACTTTTCAGAAGATCACTTGAGCCAATTGAATTCACAGAAATCTCTACAATTGCTTCCAAAAACAAGAGCTAGGAACAAGACAAAAGCAATAAATCCTTAGGACACTTGGCATTTTTCTTAAAAAAACAAAATAAGGAAAAGACAAAATATGTAATAGGATATCCTTAACTTGACCCATTCAATTCCAATGACCCTAATTTCAATCCCAAAATAATATACCCAACATTGTAGTGCCATTGGATAACAATTTTTGATACTGAAAATCAACCGGTTTGCCACTTGGCGATTTTTCCGGTCCAGGAATTTTCTCCGGAAAATTCCAGAAAAAATTCTAAAAATCCCTTAAAATGTAAAACACACAATGGATCAATCAAAATAATTTTTCAAACACAATGACCACGTTATTCACAATAAAATTGCACTAGGCACGACTACCGGGAATGTCATGAATGCATGTGCAGAAATTTTCATGTGCACAAATTTCACTGTGTACCAATACTAGTATGCATGAACAGTCCTAATTAATCCCACTTACTCATCCTATGCCAAATTACTATTCTACCCTTCCCGTCGGGGGTGGGATGTTACAGTGCTCGGTGAAGTACGAAAATTGTGTGGAGTTTAGGGCTTGAAGATTTTAGAGTTTTCAGCAGGTAAGTATTGAATAGATCCTTTAGAGTTGGAGAATTATGAAATAAATTTGATACATTATTGTCATCTGTATGGGGAATGACATTTACGTAGTTGTTCTTAAATACTGTGTGGTTGGGGATGAAAAATTTGGTTATAGCGTTAAGTTATTGTTTTGAAAGATTAGCAGGGACTAGGTGTCGTAAAAGTGATTTTTGGAGTCTTTAATGGAAGAGATAATTTAGGTAGAAGATAATTTAGATGTAAAGTATAGAAAGTTTGAAAATCTGGATTTAATCCAGATAGATTCTGGTAAAGTTGCTTTTTGAGAGTTGTAGATCTTTTTGTTATTTTTCCAACAGTATATAATGTGAAAATGTTGGACATCTGAGATGAAAGTTGTGCTTGTTATAAGTGGAGTTGCTCTGGAGAAAGTCAAACTAAGACGATGAGGAAAGTCAAAGTGAGACAGAAAAATGAGACGGAAGCTCAAGAAGAACTGAGATGATAGAAGTGAGACGACAGAAGTGAGACGATGAAAGTGAGACGATAGAAGTCAGACAATGAAAGTGAGACGATGAAAATGAGACGATAGAAGTAAGACGATGAAAGTGAGACGATAGAAGTAAAACGATAGAAGTAAGACGATGAAAGTGAGACAATAGAAGTAAGACGATAGAAGTCAGACGATGAAAGTGAGACGATAGAAGTAAGACGATAGAAGTGAGACGATAGAAGTAAGACGATAGAAGTCAGACGATGAAATTGAGACGATAGAAATGAGACGATAGAAGTGAGACGATGAAAGTGAGATGATAGAAGTAAGACAATAGAAGTCAGACGATAGAAGTAAGACGATAGAAGAGTAAGCCAGTGAATAATGAATTGTGATTTCAATGGTTCTAGTGACGCATAAACCTAAGTATAAATTATACTTAGATGATTTTTGATATGAGATCAAATTTATGATGGAAATTTCTTGGGATTAACATGAACATGCATTGTACATACGTCATTTCATGCATGTGCATTATTGAATACTTATGATTGTGCAACTTGTGATATGGTGTACATTATTTGTTATAGAGGAGCAACTGGAACATCAACCCACAGACATTGCCGGCACTTCCAGGCATTAGCTTCAGGAGCAACTTGCGAGTAACCTAGATGGTCTCGCTTAATTACTTGTTTGCCTAATCCATGTTTTGAATGATTGAATGAATGCGGCTTGGTTATTGATTCTGGATAGAGGGTCCAAAGACTGAGAATTGTGGATTGTATATTGAAGTACTGATTGTATGTGAATGTGAAGACCTATGCGCTTCTTATATGGTTGATTATGGTACATGCATTCCATTCATGAATGCATAATCAGAAAATGGCAGTTGTGACCAGAGTAGCCACTGATTAGAGCTTAAAGCTCAAAGAGTGAAACTAAGCCTCGAGCTCAAAAGTGATTCAGAGCCTTAGGCTCAACGTTTAATGAGCCCTATATGAGACAGTTCAGGCACTCGATCACAACAAATAATAATTGGAAAAGTGTCTCATAAGCATTTCATATGCATCTTGTTAAGTGTGTGTGATTGACTGTAAGGTAGAATTGCTTATGCTTAAATGAAAATGTGATATGCAATGTAGTGAATTAATTGATATGTGAATTGTTGTGTTGTATGAATTGAGTGAACTATCGATGATGGTTACCTCATTGAGTTCGCAAAACTCACCAAAATTACAACGTTGTCGTTTCAGGACCGAGAGACGACTCTAGCTATTGAGGGGCTCTACTGTCGTTTAGACTGTGTTTTGGCAAGAGAAGTCATGGCGCAAAGGTCGGTCAGCCGAAATTTTTGGGATGGCTTAGATAGATTGGATACCTTTTTCCTCTTTCATGTAGTACTTTTGTACTAGGTTTTGTTAACGTACATGTATTTTAAGGTTGAAAGATACAATATACACTTTTGATTTTGAGAAATAAAATGAGGAAAAGTTGGTTTTAAAAATATTGTGATTTTCTTATGATGCTTTACAAGTGATTTTAATACCATGCAATGTGAGGTGAGTGTAGTAGTTAAACGTAGCTCGCCCTTAACGTAGGTTATGTACCGAAATGACCTTCGGGCGTCCCGATGTGTACTCTGCGGTAAGGGGGTGCTACAATAATTGTATAAATTATATATCAATCATAACATTATCAAATAAAATTAAATGTAGGGAAAATTAAAAAACAAAATCAGTAAATTTACCGACGAAAAAACAAAATCTGTAGGTAAAATGTAGTGAAGTTACCGACAGACAACCAATCTCTGTCGATAAAATGCAGTGAATTTACCTACGACCCATCAGTATCCATCGGTAAAGTTAGTCGTGAATTCACCGACGAATTTTTGTGTCCATAGGTAAGGTTACTTACAGAAACGACTTGTTCGTCGCTAAATTTACCGATCAAAACAGATCTTTCGTCGCTAAATTTAACGACAGTACAAAAATTACCGTTGCTAAATATAGCAACGAAACATGAGCTGTCCGTTGGTAAATTTGTGACAAAAAATCTATACTTCGTTGCCAATTATTACTTACGACCGATTCTCTGATGAATTATTTCGTCGGTAAATCTCATCGCTAACTTAGCTTAACAACGGAAAACCTTCATATTCCGTAGGTAATTTCTGCTGCTAAATCCCATTTTTCTTGTAGCGTTAGTTGTTAGTGAATTTTGTTGGTTTCATAAATTCTTAGTTAAATGATATGTTTATTTTATGTTAAGCAGATAGTGATGTACGTGAGTTGTTCACCCACTTCCTAGTTAGCTGTCTAGTCACTTCCTAATTAATTGCTTATTTTTAGCTTAGTTGGTTTACTTTGGGTCTATTTAAGTAGCTAAACTGTTGTATTATTTTAATGTGACAGACAGTAATTTCATGCAGTATCCTTAATCATTCCTCTACTTCATTTTTGCTTTCTTTTTTTCAACAAAAATAATGTATACCAAACTAATGAAGCAAGGACAAACCCTTCCTTCTAAGTTAACACATTTCATTTTATTCCAATCTAATTATAAAATATCTCGATTAAAAAAATGACGAGAATTAGGGAAGTAACATGAGAATTGTAGTGAATTACAAGCATTGATGATGAAAGGAGGAGAGTAACCAGTAAGGTTATTTTGTGATCAAAAAGTTTCAGGTTCAAATTATGGAAAGAGTCTGTTTGTAAAAATACAAAAAGAAAACTGTATATAATTGATGTCTCTCCGCCAACTCTTATAAAGTAGAGAGGCTTGTGTACTAGGGTTATTGTTGCTGTTGTTTATTTACAGGATGAAGCTTTATCAGAGAAGTGCCCGATCTATGCAGAGGTGGAGCCGAACAGAAAAAAGGTGAAAGGAAAAGAAGGAGAAGATTTGAGTAGGCACAAATTCATAAACACAAACTAATTTAACGGGAACAAATTTTTATTAAATTAATAATAGAACATACGATTATATTGAGATTTTGTTCACTGGAGTATACCTCGCTCCACCCTTGAATGTATCAGTATGACCTATTTCATAGAAAAGACGAGAGACTTTAAAGGTTTATTAGTTTTTATCTGTTTCTGGCTTAAGTTAATGTTTGAAATTTGTGAAAACCATTGAAAATTTAGTAATTAATGCCTAGTGTATGACATAAAGCACTGACAACCTACATTTCTTCTCCCTGTAGTCGTTCTTGAGGTTAGTCTTAAATTATGTTTCTGGACCGCGACTCGTAACCACTTGGAATTGACATGAGGAAGAGCACTTTGCTCTTCTGAAGAGGGAAAATATCAGAAGAAAATATGCAGCCAACTATAAATATTATTAAGCAATGATCATATAATAACGGTTTTTTTAATTATTTAACCTATTGAAGCCATATATATATATACATATATATATATATAAAGGTCACACAGAGACGCATGAGGGCACATTCAAATGAATCAGACAAAGCAGAGCAAATATACAAATCGCAATCTTAAACGAAATTATTTATTGTAGCTGCTCTCATGAAAATTAGTAGCTTAATTAATCTGTCTAGACAAAAAATCTATCAAAGTTGAATCCCTGAGGACCAGATAATTAAACTAGTTCATGAACCAAACTGTTTGAATCTATATAAAGAGTCATTCTTGTTAGGAGATGATCAAAACGCAGATTTCTGAATTTGGAAGATCTTCAATATGAAAGCCCTTTTTTCTTTGTTTAGAGTCATTGGTAGAATAGGAACTGTATCGTCTCGTCAAACAAAGTTGGTAAATTACCATGCAACCCACTTCACCTCGTCTCAAAAATACTCCTCCTTTGTCTGCAATTCGAAAGAATATCCCAAGCAGACGTTGGTTTTTGACTTTGAAGGTACGTTGTTAAGGTCATCCTCATTGTTTGCTTACTTCATGCTCGTAATCTTAGAGACGGGAGGGCTCTTGAGGGCTTTCGTCTTGCTTCTTCTATACCCTCTTATATGTTCAGTTGGCAAGGAACTTGGCCTTAAGATTATGGTTTTTGTGTCCTTTTTGGGGGTCAGAAAGGATACATTTAGACTTGGAACAGCTGTTTTGCCTAAGTTTTTCCTGGAAGATATTGGACAAGAAGGTTTTGATCTAATAATGACCTATGGCAGGAAGATAGCAGTGAGCTACTTGCCTAGGATCATGGTCGAAGGTGTTTTGAGGGACTACTTGGAGACCGAGGCTGTTGTGGGACGAGAGCTTAAGGCAATTTATGGGTACTACGTTGGGTTGATGGACAAGGAGAAAACTGCTACTGCTTTAAATGAGCTTCTGGTTGAGAAGAAAACAGGTGGTCATGTTGTTGGCATTGGATGCTTCACCAAGTCAGTTTATCAACAACTCTGCTTACATTGCAAGGTCTAAAATAATTTCTTTTTCTTTACCTTCCTCACAAGCTTTCATTTGGGGACATTTAAACAATAAAATTTGAACTTCAACAAAAGTAGAAGCTTCATTGCACACTACACGAGATCATGATCATCATAGTTCGATAATTACCATGTAATAGGATTAGATCCCTTGGATAATTATTCTAAGTGAACTGTTCATATTGTAACAGGAAGTTTATTTAGTGACTGAAGGTGAGAAAAGCAATTGGAAGATCCTTCCGAGAGAGAAATATCCAAAGCCATTGATCTTCCACGATGGAAGGTTGGGTTTCTTGCCAACACCACTTGCAACCCTCGCCATGTTCATGTGGCTTCCGCTTGGAATCGTACTCGCTGTGTTCAGGATCACTACAGGTTCACTATTACCTTTTGGTATTGTCCATCCTATCCTTGCTTTCACTGGAGGAAGAACAAGAGTAGCCAAACCAAAGCAGTCCTTTACATCAACCAAGAAAAATGGAAATTCCACAGGCTTACTGTATGCTTGTAACCACAGAACGTTATTAGACCCAATATTTATTTCAGCAGCTCTCATGAAGCCTGTCACTGCTACGACGTACAGCGTCAGCAGGTCTTCAGAGATAATTTCTCCACTCAGGACAGTTCGATTAACAAGAGATCGAGAACAAGACGGGAACTTAATGGATAAGATGTTAAGGCAAGGTGATTTAGTGGTTTGCCCAGAAGGAACAACTTGCAGGGAACCATATCTACTCAGGTTCAGCCCATTATTTGCTGAGGTGACTAGTGAGATAGTTCCTGTTGCTATAGATGTAAAAACTAGTATGTTTTATGGATCAACAGCTAGTGGACTTAAATGTTTCGATCCACTATTTCACTTCCTGAATCCACGTCCCGCATACTTCATCAGGTTTCTCGATAACTTGCCAAGCTCCCCAAGTCGTGACAAGGGTGGGACATCAAAGTTTCAAGTTGCCAACCATGTACAAAATGAGATTGCCAAAGCCCTAAGATTTGAGTGCACCAATCTTACTAGAAAAGACAAATACATGATCTTGGCAGGTAACGAGGGAATTCTGTAGTGCATAAAAAATGCAATAAGCGTATCATTGATAAGAGCTTAAGCTTGTATTTTGTTATAATGTAATTTGGAGAAATTAAAAGTTATAGCATTTCAGTTGCAGTATGTTTGTAAAGGATATGCCCCAAGAATAATAAAGCAAAAGGCATAAATTTATTAATCTAGGTAAAAAGTCATTTTTGAATGACGTATTTTTATCTGTGTACCCAAAAGTTGCTGCTTCTTGAAGCAAAATTTTGTGAAGAAAGGGAAGCTGCAACCTTTCATGTGTGTGTTTTCAAAGGCAGTGAACACTTCAAACCCAAAAATCATCACCTTTGGCTGAGCATTAGCAAGCAAACTCCAACCTGTCAGACGGGTAAGTTTTAAGTAGTATTATTATCTGACAGATGTTAATCCGAATATGATAACTTCAAGCATATCCTACAGTCAAATCAATAGATAAGTCAGTTTTGATATTATGTGTTAGTTTTGTGCAGGTACTTTCTAAAAATTAAAAAATTTGGCTTTCTAATATCGTTCAAATAACAAAAGTGTAATTTGTAAACATATAACTGCCAACTAAGCTTGCTTATCCCTTGTAAAATATTGTTAGATTTGGCATGCTCGAGTCTAAGTTTGAGGCCATTGGGGTTTACGACATACTTAAAAAGTTTAAATTTATTTAGTGGATCAGATTTTGGACCTTTTTTAAACTTGAATTGGGTCTGAAATCTAAATCTAAACTAAAGTCATATGGATGATGATTTCGAACCAGATTGAGCCTAGGTATCCTTGTACTCAAAGTCTGATCAAACTTTGATTCTTTTTCAAACTTGATCAATTAAGTCAAATTAAACTTTGTCTGTTAATTTTAAGTTGGGTTGAGTTGGAAACTTATTGTCATATTAGTTGGATTCATAAAAATGCTTTATAGGCATATAATCAATGAAAAAACTGGAAAAACAAAATAAGTAAAGCAACTACCCAACTCCTTCAAAAATAAAGAAGATGGGAAATAAATGGCTATATCGAAGGCTAGAATGCCAGACTCAAACTTTTATATGACTAGAATTTGAAGAGATTGAAAATCATAAGAAATAATATAATCTTGAAAATTCTAAATGGATGGAATCCAAAGGTGCAATTTGTTGGGCTTTAAGTAACAACACTCGCAAGATCAATGAATTACTCTACCAATAACAAACCACTCAAACTATAAACATAACTAATAAATAAAAGGGAAACAAGTTTTAACATGGTAAAACTACGGGATAAATCTATAATAAATTCACTAAATCCATAAATAGCAAGAAACAAGCGTTAAGGTTTCGACCAAAGAACATCTCATAAACTAACCACAACTAAAAGCTTTTCTACCTCTCTCTCAAGTGCTCTAAAAAAATTTCTAGGATGGAGGACAAATTGACACATATATAACAATACCACTCCCAACTAATCCTTGATATCAAATTTCAATAAAATTGTAATTGTACACCACCACTATTAAAATTTTCTATCCTTATATGTTTTTTGTCCTATACAACTTCTCATTTTAAACTTATTGAAAATCCGAAAGGAATTTGTTTCGCAAAAACTTGGTTCTGTCACAGTTGCTTCGAATTGTATTTGTGGTTGCTTGATGCAAAGCAACTGTATCAGCAATTTATAAATTTGCTAGCACAAACGAAAACAGAAAAATTAAATGTGAAATAAACAAATTAACACCCAAGATTTGGTAACACAGTTCAACATATCTTGCCTATGTCTACGGGGCCGTCACCGGTTTAATCACTTACTCCAAAGAACAACAATAGTTTTACTCAAGGCACTACAGAGCCGACTCACCCTATCCTTGATACTATCTCTCTTCTTTATAGCCCATGAAAGTATTTCACTCCAAATAACATGACCACCTCGTGCTAACTTCAACAGAGGATTTTTTTCGACAGTATTTGATAATAAAGAATGAAAATAAAATAAATCAATTGATAGAAACAATAACGAACATAAACAAAGACCCTTGCGATAAGAGAAACAATTACCCTAAAAAATCCAACTTCTTCAACGAAGGATCGAGAAGTTGTCCACCAAACATTCTGCTATGAACCTTCGGTAATGTCACTGAAATATCTCATGCACAGTAGCCATGAAAACTCAACAAAAGTGCTAATGTTTCATCACTAAAACATCAAAACAAAAAAGCTACAGCAACTCCAATTGTTCTAGAAATTTGCCATAAAGACTCTTGGTTCTTTACACTATTTTCTTGGCTTCGAAGTTCAAAGAAATTCTACAGGTCTGTATCTATCTCAACAGAAAAATATTGATGATCTACTAATCAGGGTAAATATGCATACTTGTAAGTCGTGTTCCACTCCTGTCTCTCCTAGCCAGAAGCTCTCTGCCTTTGATGGTGATCCCATTGCCAACCCTTCTGATTATCGCAGCATGTTGGTGGTCTTCAGTATCTATGCCACAGTCGCCCTGATATATGTTACATTGTCAACAAATTAAGTCAATTTTTGACTAATCCCCTTCAACTGCACTGGATTGCTTTAAAGAGGGTTCTTTGATACTTACAAGGTACAGCTGACACAAAACTCCTTTTTTGTCCATCTTCCTCTCCATTGCAAATCCATGCCTTTTTCGACTCTGACTGGGCTGGCTCTGTTGATAATCGGAAATCCACCTCCGGAGGATGTGTCTTTTTTTTGGGG
>JANIHZ010000002.1:10381592-10391696 GCA_027478365.1 Erythroxylum rufum
AATAATATCTTGAGTGTGGTTAGAACTCTTCTATTTAAGAGCCATGCCATTTTGTTTTTATATTGAGTTTATGTCTTATGTAGATTACTTAATCAATATGGTAATTTCTAAGACAAATGACCATTTGAAGTGTTTTTTTCTATATTACCTGTATTTTTTTAGCTTCAAGTTTTTAGTTACTTAGTGTTTGCGTCTACTATTAAGCAAAGTCACTCTGAGTTTTATTAAAAGCTCAAATGTTTTGTATTTTTTGGTCTCAAAGTTGGAACTAAATGGTATAATTTATATAGTTGTCTGATAAAATTATTATCTCTAAAAATGTTGAGTTTTGCAAAGAGTTTTCTTCTTATGCATTTAATGGTGATTTTGCTTCAATTTCATGACCTATTTTTTCATAATTTTCAACATAATAAAAATATATTTGTATATTTTTTCTATCCTACAAGTGAGGTAGACATATAATCCTTATGACATTCTTCTACATAACGTGAAGTAATGTTTAGAAGATTGATACGAGTTCAACACTCTTCTACTTATGTTGAATACTTTTTCCTTTATAATTGAGGTTCTTTTAGATTTAACTTTCTAAACTTCATGATTTTTCCAAATATGATGTTTATTTTTCTTTTAAAACTAGTCATCAAGATTTTTTCCACGTTTTATCAATTTATATAGAACTAACAAATTGTCTCCAGCTTTTAAAATTCTTGAATCATAAGAAAATGTTGAAGTTGAAATTCAAACTTTAGAGTTGAACAACACTTAAAATGTTACTATGTTTCCTTAGAGAGGTGCTTATTAGATGTAAATGGGTTTACAAGATTAAGCATAATTTTAATGGAAGTATAAGGAGGTATGTTAATAATTATAAACTTAAATATTAAGATTAAAGATTAAAGCGTTAGTCTTAAATTGAGTATATGAATGGTCATGAGTTATGTCTTTTGAGATTTAAGAGTTTATTGTAATTAATTATATGCTAATGGATGGCTATATTACAATTCTCAAAAGATAAAAAGTTTAGGTACAGGCATTTGGTTGGTACTATATATATGTGATCTTTTAGTATTGTATATAGAGGCACAGACACTACAAATGTAGTGTTGTTATAACAAAAAGTTTATATTGATTAAAATCCTCCCCTTACTGTGATTAATTTTTGAGAAAATACTTGTTACCTCTTCTTCTTTTTCTAACAAGTTGATATTAGAACTTTTGGTTTATATTTAAGAAGAAAAGAAGAAAAGGCACTTATAGAAAGAAGGTTCCATTAAAATTGTTTCTCCAAGTTTAAGATAATAAGCTTATCAAGAAGGTTGTCTATAAGATTACTTTTCAAATTTGTGAAGATAAAATGTAACTCTTAAGGTAAGACTACATAAAAGGTTGCAAAGACAAGAAGAGGTCTTCAAAATAATTGAGATTAAGATGATAACATCTTAGAAAAGATACAATAATGTGTCCACAAAAATAGTCAAAGTTTGAAGTTATGGAGAGTGGAATGTCAGTTATTGTAACAGTCACATTTAAGATAATTATAAGGAATTCCTTAAAAAGTTGAATTTGTCACCGTCAATTTATTTATATGAAAATTTAGTCTAGACACTACAAGAAATACACACAATTCGCGACGTTTTATTAATAAAACGTCACAAATTGTCAAGACTTTTCGTGACGTTTAAAAAACGTCGCGAAAATACGTCACGAAAAGTTTCCATTTTTCGCGACGTTTTTTTAAATGTCACGAAAAATTTGTTTTTTTGCGACATTTTTTTTATTAAAACGTCACCAAATTAGATCTGCAACGTTTTGTTAACCAAAACGTCACTGTTGACGTTTGCCTTTGTTTAATTAACGCGCGTTTATTTCTCACACTTTTGCTGGTTTCTGACGTTTGTTCTTCTGTTCTTTCTTCTCTCTGCCTTCTTCCCACCCAAATGTGAGAACTCTACCAGCGTCGCTCCTTCTTCCTCCACTAAGAAGCCCAAGCGTTTCGAGATTAAGAAGTGGAGCGTTGTTGCTCTCTGGGCATTACGTCTCTATTTCACAATGCTCCACCGGAGGCACCGCCACCACCCTTTGGCAATCCCCCGCCTGCTACTTTGTCTTTCGGTTTTGATTTCACTCCTATTTCCAAGATTATTGGTTATTTGGTATTGAATTTGTCAAATTTTCGGTATTGTTGATCTAGGGTTTTATGGAATCAATGACAAAATAAGCTATGAACCGGAAGTCCAGCTACTGCGCTATTTGCGAGACCTCTAATCGCGCTTCTATTTGCCCTTTATGTGTCAACTACAGGTACTCCTTTCACAATTTGACGACTTCGATTTCTCAACACTTTTTTACCGTATGGAATGGAGGGATACGTAATCTTGGATTTGAAAATTTTTGGTGACAAGTTTACGTTAATGATATGTAACCTTCGAAATATATGGTTTCCATGGAAGGTCTTAGTTTTTGGTGATATTTTAGTGACTGATGATGCTAACAGTGGTTGAGGTATGTTTCAGTTTAAATGAGTACAACACATCGTTGAAATCCTTGAAGATTCGTCGAGATTCATTGTGCTCAAGATTGAGCGATGTGCTTGTTGCAAAGGTTGGACTTTAATCCACCCCATCCCATTTCGATCTTTTTCTCCTTTACATCGTCTGAACATTTTTAATGATCATCATACATTTTTATGTAATGGAGAAAAAGGGAAATTTCAAATTGGTTTATTTTGTTTGACGATAATCAGGGGAAGGCAGATGATCAACTAAATTGGAGAGTGCTTCAGAATGAAAAGCTTGCCAGCTTGAGGGAGAAGCTTCGTCAGAAAAAGGAACAACTCTTACAGGGTTTGTTCTTCATCGAGTACCATTAAACATATAAAAGTTCTGCAGCTTGTGTAGACTGATTTCCGTTTATTGTACTTCCCAGGAAAGGCGAAGGTTGAGAGGATGTCTTATGACTTGAATATCAAATATGGAGTTCTTGAATCAGCTCATAGTGTGGTATGCCTTGTTTCTTCTTATTTTGGGATTTTATGATGTTTATCTGTTGCATTGTTATAATGCACTACTCACTTGTAGGTATTTCCCTCGTGGGGTAAATTATACTATGCATAGTTTGTTTCCTTGTGCAGTTAGAAAGAAATCGAGTGGAACAGCTAGAGAAATTTTATCCAAACCTTATTTGCACTCAGAGTTTGGGGCATGTAAGATATCTAATTGTTTTTGGCATGGCTCTTTATCTTTACCTTCAATGGATATTGTATGTGGTTAACCAACTCCTGGTTCCTGCTTACTTGGAGAGTCTACAGGCTCTCCAAGTTTGTACTAACCTTTTTCTATTCTTTTGAAGTTTTGTTTGATTGTACTGAGGAAGGTAATTGATGTGTAACACAATTTTAAACTGCAGATGGCAATTACCTCTGAACTGCTCCATAAACAATCAGTAGTTATAAAACAGATATCGAAATTGTTTCCTCAACGTCGGGTAAGTGTGCCAAAAGTGAATTTGTCTTACATAATTTAGCTTCCATCTTGGCTTTAACAAGCTCAATGAAGGGTATATTACATTCAGTGCCAGTGCATTGAGAGCTTGCATATGTTTCCTGAGTTCATCCATACCAATTTACAACATCAAACTCTGATTATTGAAGAACCTTGTAATGGTAATTGGAAGCCTCAAAAAGGCAAGCCTTGTGCCTTTGGTGTTTGTTATTTTAGAAAAAGTAATAGATAAGGACTGGTGATTGTAGTGTGGGGAATGAATAAACGATAGTCATTCATATCTTTGAAGCAACTAACTGAAGTAAATTTCTGAAAAGGGATGTAATGAAATAATAGCACCTTTTGGTCCCTGGCGGCAGTAGTCTACTGAAAGTTATTTCTTGGTTGACAGTGTCTGTATCTCAGTCTTTATTTAAGCTTTGCTGTGAACATCTGTTTTTTAGATATTTCAATAACTACTTTTCAAGGGTGATCTTGAATCAGTTCATTGGTTTGTAGATAAATGTAGATGAAGAACGAACAGACAGCTCTAGTGGCCAATATGACCTAATATGCAATGCAAGATTACCTAGAGGACTTGACCCTCACTCTGTCCCATCAGAAGAGCTTTCTGTGTCCTTAGGGTAAGTCTCTACTCTTTCTTCTTTCACAAAACAGTACAACTCTAAGTGTATGTGCATTATTAATCTTACTGTTTTTAGCTTTCTGAGTTAACCTTCTATTAGGTTAAAACTTGCTTTGAACGTTTTGCACTGACACTAGTTTTTTCTCATGATTGGACACTCAGATATATGGTACAACTTCTAAATCTTGCTGTCCGTATCTTGGCTGCCCCTGCTCTTCATAACTCGGGTTTTGCAGTAAGTGCTGCTGTGTCTCATTAGTAGCATTAAGCTTGTTTAGATGTTGTTTAAAGCTCATAAAGGCCCTTTCGGCCTTGGTTCATTTGTTAAATAATTGTTCATAAATGCATATACGACATGTTATCATGGAACTTTTACTTTATGATACCTATTTGATGTCTCAATGTCTCTTCATATGCTTACTGATTCATCAGTAAATTCATGTTTGCAACTTCTACTTTTTGATCACCTGCAATGCTTTGCCGTAGCACATTTCCCAAGTGATATACAAAACTTAAGCGATTGATTATTTCAGAATCACTATAATCTAGTTGTTAAACCCAAATGTAAATTCTTCTTAGGGTTCCTGCTCTAGGATATGGCAAAGAGATTCTTACTGGAATGCCCGCCCTGCTTCTCGAAGGTATGTTAACTTAAACTAAAGTCTATATTTAGCACAAAGACTGCTTGCCCTAAATACTTTTTGTTTTTTGCAGTCATGAATATCCACTTTTTATTCCACGCCAAAATTATTGCTCTACTAGTGGTGATAATTCTTGGACTGACAGAAGTTCAAGTAATTTTGGTGTCACGTCAGTGGAATCAGATAGAAGACCACACCTGGATTCTTCTAGAAGTAGTAGCTTCAATTATTCTTCTGCCTCCCCACATTCTATTCAAATGCACAAAGACTTGCAGAAAGGGATTGCCCTTCTTAAGAAAAGTGTGGCATGCATAACAGCTTATTGTTATAACTCACTATGCTTAGATGTTCCCGCAGAAGCATCAACTTTTGAAGCATTTGCAAAACTATTAGCCACTTTATCCTCTTCAAAGGAAGTTAGATCTGTTTTTTCCTTGAAAATGGCCTGTTCAAGGTATTTCTTTGTGCATCATTTAATCTTCAAGTTTGTGATGCTATTCACAACAATTATTCATCCTGCTCTTTTTTGTTGCAAGTTAGAATTACTTCGACCTGGATGCGTGTCATTCAAACTATTTTCCTTTTATGGTTGCCCATTTCTAGTTAGTTTTTAGGCCTTAAGATTGCATTTGGTAATTTTAGATTGAACCACTTTCTTATTGTGTTCTAGGTCGTGCAAGCAAGTCCAGAAGTTGAACAAATCTGTTTGGACTGTAAATTCTGCCATTGCGTCAAGTGCTTTATTGGAGAGTGCACATGCCCTACATGTTACGGTAATATATAAATTTTGTTTTCTGTGACAATGTTCTGTAGTTAAGTTGAGGACTCTACTTAGTTACACAAAAGCAGCAGTATTCCACCATTACTGATTATGTAACTTAACCCATTTGGTTATATTCTCATCATTATTTGAACCTCAGATATTAATCTCTGTAGTTGCATTTCTTGAGTGTTTCATGCTTGCTTTTTGTATGCAGAAAAACATAAATGATAGTAATTTTCCAAATTCTGCCACAAGTTTTCTCGATGCTGCTGAGATACCAGACACTGGAAAGACTGAATGCCTTTTTGAGGGATGGGATCTTGTGGAACACCCAACTTTTCCTCCTCCACCATCAGAGGCTGAGGATATTGAGCATTGGACTCGAGCCATGTTTATTGATGCCACAAAGAAACGTTGAGGTGATTAAACAGTCCTCAATTCTTTTGCAAGTTATCAGGCAGATAATTCTGGGCTTACTAAACATTGAATGAGTACAAATGTGATATGCCCCACAATATCTACTTGAAAAAGTTTTAGATAGTCAATATTGGTGCATATGGAAAGAACTAGTATGGCCCCACTTTTTGATAAATCTGGCGAGTTGTCTTGGTATCGCCTCCCAATGCCAACTTCATATTGGTTTAAAATGTGTGAAAAGCAGAGTGTTCTTTTCATTTTATAAGGTTTTGAAGAAGGAAGGATGGAATTTTTGCTTGTCTTGTGTTTTCCTTCTAGAAGCTAAGAAACCCAACTTGGATTTACCTTTCAGGTCAAGTCATTCTCAATATTTTTGACTCATGCTTGAACTTTGTGGGCTATGTTCTATTTGGTTGCAACTTGTAACATAATCTCATACTGTTTTCTTTCTATATATTCCAAAATTATTTGATTTAAGTTCTTCATTTTCTCTAACATAGTTCATCATTTTTATGCTTTGATGGTTTACCAGTAAGTTCAATTTTGTGACTTATGTTTGTCTAAATTGATAGGTGAAGTAAGCAGATGTACAGGGTAGCTTGCTCAGCCGTTTTCCACTATGTAAATAGAGAAAACTTGCAGTTGGAATGTACATCCATGATATAATCAATGGCTAATATTTAGCTTGTTTTATTTTCCTGTTGATAAGTTGATTCCCCATTTCAACAAGATAGTAACCTTTTAGTATATATATCATCTGCTTGGCCTCTCTTAGGCCTGAGCAACCAAAATACGAAAACATCAGATGTTCTATTTCGTAGTCAATGATAATTGGATATTGCTTCATCATCTACAAAACCTTTGGACTGTCTGATGTTTCATCAATTTATACTTTTCAAATTTCTGAAGAGCCTTCACACTGTTTGTTTCGGCTATTTTGGCTTTTGTTCAGTTCCCAGTTTTGACTCTTTAATCATCTACAATAATTCAAGGAGATGAAAAGGTTAATTTCCGGCGACTTCAATCCTATTGTGATTTATTGCCACCGTCGATGACATGACAGCTTCTGTTAATGGTTCACCCTAGTTGCTCTTCGATTTTGAAGGCCTACCAAATGCCATTGTCTAAATCCTTTCGGGGAGTTCCAAGTACCTAGGACTTGCACCTTTTTGGAATAAAGACATGACAAAGGGAGATACAAAATTGCGCACCTGATTAAAGTGGAAAATATTCGACGCAAAACTGTGACACGTGATCAAGCTGATAATACTTTATATCTGTTTAACCACGCCGTCGCCGTTGCACGTAAGTGGTAAAAACGCACGTAAGTCCAAATTTTTTGTCCAATTTTATGATGTCTTGTTGTTTTCAGTGAATCTTAACCATTTATTTATGCGAGTTTCACGTTTATTTATGTGAAGTCTACGTGGAACCCGCATAAATAAATGACTGAGATTTACTGAACACAATATGATATCATAAAATTAGACAGACGGTTTTGTTCCGGTAAAAACTGCGGAGTCATGGTTTTATGCCCTTACGAAGAGAAAATCTAAAGTTATTCGACCTATCTATCATTCTCCGAGCGGAGACATTGCTCTCGCATTTAGAGTTTCATGCTCATCTTTACATATTTTCCAACTTGTACAATATCATTCAAACTCAAAAAAAGCAAAGCAAAGTCAAAAATCAGGCCGAAGATTTCAGCAACTATCTATGAATCCATAATAAAGAAAAGTTTGACGAAGGAAAAGTGAATAAATGAAATGAGCCGGAAAGAATCTTCAAATCTCAACAAGACGCTAGAGGGAGCAAGAGCTGGTTCGCCGAAGTTGGTATCTTGGCACAGTACGAGTTACATCAGAAGATAGTACCATGTCCACTTCCTGCTTGGGACAAATGACAAATGAGAAAACAATAGTTCAGAAATTCTGCATCATTAACTCCAACATGAGAAGCTGTTTTCCTATGTGATCTTTATTCATTTCTTTTGTATGAATGGTTACTTCATTTGCTTTAATTTGTGCAGGATGCTGTCAAATTGGGCATGTTAACAAGTACAACAAATGAAAGTGTGAATCCTGAGAAATTGATGCAATCTGTAATGGTTTTGGCCAAATAGTAGTGAACTCAGTTGGAAACAATGAAATTTCATTAATATCGATTAAACTTTGTTGATCTCCATCTCCTAGATGAACTTTACAATGGATTTTCATGACCTGTCCAATAAGATGTCTGTGAATTTAAGTTATGTTTCCACATCAATTAAACAAGAAGGAAGTAGTCATTTCTTTGGAATACCAACAAGAATAATCATTCAAGCCGATCTGAAAAATGTGGATTCAGTACCTTGTGTTTCTTGAGGCATTTATTCTTCTCTGTCAACTGAAACACTTTGTTCTCCAACTGATTAATATAAGCCTGCAAAGCATTAAAGAAACGTTCTAGAGATCAACTTCAATGGCTGATTTTTAACTGTATCAAAAGAGAAACACATCGCCAAATCGATTTCAAAGATAACCTGCTTCCTTGCTCTCGACCTTGCAGCAGACTGACGATTTTTTATCATCCTCTTTTGCCTCCTCTCAATGGTTTTCTCCATCGTTTCCTCCGAAAACCGGCGCTTCTTGTCAACAACTTCTTGAGATTCTGAAGATTTCGCAGACATTGTTGACATAGACATTGCCATAACCATTTGGCTTTCGGACTGTCCCATGTCCATGACGGAACTGTCATAAACTGTTCCGGAAGAGGCGTGAAAATTAGAACCCAACATTGTCATCTGATGCTGCTGTTGAGCTGTTGCCATCTGAAACCTGTACCAATCTTCCTGTTGAGGCACTATAACCACAGGATCGAGGCCCATAACTGGCTGATGATCGAGTAGCGATCCGTTTTGATATCCTACATTGATTACACCGGCACGGACTAGGAAATCTTCAAGCGTAGTTTCTCCAAGGTTTTGATGATGGGATCTACTCGTTTCCATGGTGCTTGCATCTTCTTGATGAACAATGTCCTTCCACACCTCATCCACCGTTTTCTTACAGAAAGTCTCATTCAAGTTAAAGTTCCCTCGAGCCAACGAACCAGGCGATGAAGAATTAGAAGAAGAAGAAGAAGAAGAGGAAGGATTTTGCATCAGCTGTCCTTCTTCAATGGACGTCACATTTTTCAATAACTCATCGAAATGCATACTATTCATGGGCTTCGCTACACAATCCATACGACCATATAATGGTCTTTCTCTAGCCAGAGCTGGGAATTGCTGCTCCTTAGCACTATTTGGTGACGCCATAGCTTTATTTTTCTTACGTCACATATCAATTGATTCCAAAAAGTTCCCCGCAATCAGAAACAACTAAAGCTCTCAAACAAACACTTCTTTCAAGATACCAACAACGTGGTAAATCAGATCACGTAAGATTAAGTTGGGAGTGTCAGCTAAAAAAGTCTTACAGAATCATGAACCTTTTTCTGCAATTCTGCAAGTGAAAATGATTAATGGGATTAATCATAACGATTGCTCGCAAAATAGTTGACGTCTTGAAGGGTGTACTTGGATCTTTGAATGCTAAGAACTACTGGGTATGCAAGTGAACATGGATATAGTAACAATGACAAGAATGGCCAAGAGTGAAATCATGAGCCACCAGAAAGATCGAAGAAACAGTTAGAAGGAAAGACCTGGCAGAAGTTGACGAAGTGGTTAGTGAGATCCTATTTTTGGATGAAGCGAGAGAGGGGGAAAGAAATCTCCAACAGCCAAAGCTGATTTTCATGCTAAAAGAGAGCAGAAAACTCAACACCCTAACTAATACGAAATGGCCAAATGTTTCACATTTTTCTGTCTCTTCTTTTATTTCTAGATCTCCAATTCTCTTGGGACTTTGGCGGACAGCTTAGTACAGTATGATGGTACTCATTGTACCCATGACCCAGGAGTAACAGTAAAACCGTTAAAGAGTCGTTATGGACTTTGACAGGTTAAATAAATGAAAGGTGGGCTTGCTTGGAGTAAGCTTCCTATGCCTCAGTGATCTAACATTTAGTTGGTTACTTATTAATACGTTTTTATAAATTAAAATAAATTAATTATTTTTTATTTAATAAATTTTAAATTCTGTTATAAATAAGTACTATCTTTTTTTAATCATA
>JANIHZ010000002.1:10397261-10409420 GCA_027478365.1 Erythroxylum rufum
CGTGGGATTAGTTGGACGGTTGGGATGGATTGCGTGGTCGTCCATCCCAACTCGTCCTTAGTATATATACTTAATTAGAAGGCAAAATATCACTAAGGAGTGTCTATTCTTTGTCTTTATTCACCAACCCACTCCACCATCGGGCACCACCGCCACCACCGACGCCGCCACCAGATGTGACTCCAAAAACGCCGGAGAATGATTCCGGCGAAACAAAGTGTTCCATTATATAAAATGACACTATAGTGTATTGGGTAGGGGGTGCGTATTTTAGAGTGATAAGGGGTGCGCATCTTATGCTTCTTTGTTTTTGTTAGACTCGTCTTTTGAGCCTTTTACGTCGTTTGGCTTTGCTTAAACGACGATGTTAGCCGATTGACTGTAGCGTGCAAAAGAGTTAAAAACTGCATAATCCGTAAAACAAAAAAGGAAAAGATAAAGAAAAAGTCTTCCTTTTTCAGCCATTATTAGTTTATGTTGGAATCTATTTCTTTTTGTGACTGTTGTTTCGGGTCATTGTTGGCTTTGGAGAAAGAAATATGGATGGTAGTAGTGGTGATGTTGATTCCATAAGCCAACTAGTTTGTATTGGAAAGCATTCTGCGACCTGCTTTAAATTGGGCTTCTTGCTCTGATAACTACTTCTTGGGAGTGACCTTTTGGTCTTAATTTACAGTATCTCAGTCTTTAAAAACTCGGGCTTGGCTTTGTTTCTCTCTGTTTTCCTGATATTGGCTGTTTGGGAAAGTGAAGCACGTGAATTTTTGGAGCCATATTTGCAGAGGATTCATTGAAGTTCTGTACGAGGTTAGTTGTAGAAGACTGATGACTCTTACCTCTTTGTGTTGTTTGCTCGAGTGGTCTTGTTCTGGTGTGCAGCTTTTGAAGTTGCCAAAAATGGAAATTTACGGCGTATTCATCTTGTTCAAATTGGTTCCTGGGGTTTTATGCTCTAAACTAGACTAACTCCAAGTTAGTATCCACATCTTTCTGTCTGATCATCCATTTTAGCTCTTAACCGGCAGCAGGGTAGTAAGCAAACCGTGTAAAATGAGTGATGGAAGAATGAACTACAGTCGTTAGGTTAGGTTGAATTTTAAAATTAACGCTCTCTGGGTCTTGATTGTTCTTCTGCATGGAATCCCTTTTTCGAAGTACCAAGCATAATTAAGGCTATTGCATCTTTGGTTCGTTGTGGACGAACCTTTTATTACTAGTGGGAATTGCTCAATACTTTAGCTGAAGTAGTCAAAATTAAGTTTCGTGTATGTAAACACCTTCTCAACAAGTTCCTTTGCAAGAGCCAGAGGCAATTTCTGAAGAAAAATCCAAAGTTGATATGGAAATTTAGCAAAACCAGTGCGTCCAAAGAATTGAGGATATATTTCTGAAGCATAATTTTTATGCAGTAGTAGTTGCAGAACTCACGACTGGCAGTCGCTTTAGTGAAGGACTACGCATTGATCACTTTCTATGTCTGGCAAACAACAATAGGAGTTTAATGTCCCTCTTTCACGGCAATCTTTTAATCTATTGCTTGCTGAACATGTTTAATTGTTGTGTTCTTCCCTTTACAGGGTTTCGTTTGTCGTAATATGGGCTCTTCATCAACTCAGGTAGCTGCTTTGGGAGCAATGGCCATTTATGAGCCATTTCACCAGATTAGCTCATGGGGAGATGCCTTCAGAGGCAATGGAAGTCTAAATATTGGTCCGTCCACAATTCAACTGGTCGATGCCTCGTCTGATAATAAGGCAATGATTTTCTCACTTATTTTAGTTCATGATTATATGAGGTATTCATTATCATTTTTAATCTTGACTTTGCTCTTGAATTTCCCTAGATCGAATATGTTTCTCCTGAACCAGAACCATCCAGAAGTGATCATGAAACAAACAGACCTGCTGATAAGGTAATATGAAACTGCTTCTTACTCGGCCTTCTTATATTATGGTTCTTGCGTTTCTTTGAATTGATTATGTGGTAAGAATGCATGACACATGAAGGACTGTTCCCAGAATTGTCTCTAGGCAACTATATGAAGTGACTACTTCCGAATCATACTTGGCTGGAATGTGTTTTCAAATTCAATGACAGAAAGGAAGGGTTTGTTTTTGTTCTGATCAATGCAAGAATCATTTCATTGTGCATGGTGCTGTTTGAGACTTGTACTCTTCAAATTTCTTATTGCTAAGAGCTCTATAACAGAGTCAACTGCTTAGGAATAATTTGTACTCTACTTCAATGATGTTTGTTGTATATTTTTGCTGGCTCCTAGCTGGTTTTTGCTGTGAATATATCGATGTTTGTTAAATCTCTAGCCTTTTCTGTTTTATTTTTCACATTTGTCAGTATGATATCTGTATTTAGTTGCATAATAAATTGCAATTACATTGTAACTACTTCCAGAGGTTACGAATAGTTCTGTTTGTCTTGAGGGAGCTGCCTTTAACATCTGAAGCATCTTTAGCCATTGGGACATCCATTAGTCTGTTGTGCAAGAAGAAAGAAACAAAATTAGCATTGTGATTGTTCACTGTTATCTTAATGCACATATCTGACTGCAGACACAGAGACGCTTGGCACAAAATCGAGAAGCTGCTCGCAAAAGTCGTTTGCGTAAAAAGGTAAAGGTTAATGCATTCCCTTCGAACTATGTGCCAGATGAAGGGTACTACACGAGGACGATATTTATTCTGTGGTATTGTTTCTTAGGCTTATGTTCAACAATTGGAATCAAGTCGTCTGAAGTTGGCACAATTGGAGCAGGAACTGCGGAGAGCGCGACAACAAGTGAGATTACGTGATCTGTGATTTTCTTTAGTATCTGTGAAGGAATTTCCTTAAGATAAAACCACGGATGGATGGTACCAAGCCCTTCTAAGATTAATGCCCCACTGCAGGGTATATACGTAAGCAGTGCATCAGACACCAGTCATTTAGGATTGCCTGGAACTTTGAATTCAGGTCTGTGATTTCATCTGCTGCAATCGGTTTTGAACATCTCATATACTTACCCTCTCTCATTTGTTCTGCTTGTTAAAATCTTTTGGTTTTTGAATTTGAAGGAATTGCCACATTTGAGATGGAATATGGACACTGGGTTGAGGAGCAACGCAAACAAATTATTGAACTTAGGACTGCATTTCAATCCCATATAACAGATCTTGAACTTCGGATACTTGTAGAAAATGGCATAAACCACTATAACAATCTCTTCCGCATGAAAGCAGATGCTGCAAAGGCTGATGTCTTTTATCTCGTCTCTGGAAAGTGGAGAACCTCAGTAGAACGCTTCTTTCTTTGGATCGGAGGATTCCGCCCATCAGAGCTTCTTAATGTATGTGGCAAATAGTGGTCACTATCATGACGACAGCCTCTGTACTTGTTTGTTTTCAGTTTGGAAACTTTGCTGTCTATATCTTGGCTTCATTCAACTGCATGATAAGGCTGCATCCTTAGTCACCTGAGAACATTTTTTGTCTGAAAACATTGGAGGTGGTTTAAAACTTCTATTGGTTCGAAAGCTGGACATGCCTTGGAGAAATGTTGTGTGAAATTTGTCCACAAGAAAATGTGTCTTAAATCACTTAAGGTGACGAAACTTCTTGTCTTTGTCATGCAGGTTGTTATGCCTCAAATTGAGCCGTTGACTGATCAACAACATGAGGAAATCAACATTCTATGTCTTTCTTCTCAGCAAGCTGAAGATGCTCTGTCACAAGGTGTTGAGAAACTTCAGCAGACTCTGGCTCAGAGCATAGCAGCTGATCTGATGGATGCTGGGAGTTACAGGGCTCAAATGGTTTCTGCAATAGAGAAGTTGGAAGCAGTAGAGGGTTTTGTAAACCAGGTAGGTTTTCATTTTCTCTTTTTTGTCACTATGCACGTCACATTCTACATTACTCATATTTTACAAATTATTCTTTTAGTTCTGATCTTGTCAAACTGTTTGAGGCTTAGCCGCTTAGGGACAGCAAACTTTAATTTTCCTACTGGAATTTTGATATTTTTGTGATAGATACAGATTTCTGTAATCTAGTCTTATCGATTCGTGAGGAGAACTTATATGCAGTGTCTGAATAGGTCAAAAATTTTTGTTTTTCTGGTTCATTAGTATCTCTCAATAGATCTTTGTTGAGGTGGAGAGGAACTGCTTAAAAAGTAGGCACCTTTTCCAGCCATATTCTTGTTTTACCTTATGATATACAAGTAGCTTAATCTTCTTAGATTACTTGAGATTGAAGTATCATTCAGATGTAAGGGGAAAAAGGAACACTTTTGACCAATTGTGTCGTGTTATGAGAATAAAGGTGACAATTTGATGTTTTTTGGAAGTCAAAGTGTTCAGCAACTTCAACTTGAAGATTTTCTTGCTGCCTTATTTAGGACTTGATTCTCCCAGCAACTAGTTGCAGCCCAGTTAAGCAAAAAATGGTTTAACTGATTAAACAGAGCACCTGTAAAGTTATATCCAGCAAAGATCATTCATTTTGATGATTTTTTGCCAGAAATAATGAGTGTCTACTGTAAGTTATGCATGTTTAACAACTCACACCCTTTGTTCCCTCAAGTTCTCTCAACCCTTCTTCTTTTTCAAAACAGGCAGATCACCTGCGACAACAAGCCCTACAGCACATGTATCGTATCCTAACGATACGCCAAGCAGCACGAGGTTTACTTGCACTGGGAGAGTATTTCAACCGTCTTCGCGCTTTGAGTTCGCTGTGGGCTGCTCGTCCTCACGAAGCTGCCTAGTTATACAAAGTGAAACACCCCAATGAAATAGTGTATCTGTGTATGTTCAGCTTGGACATTCGTGTTTATGATGCAAAAGGAATGATGTATCAGATCCAACTAGCAGGTTTTCCATAAAAGCAGGTACCTAAGTTTGAAAAGCTGTAAATATAAATGATAGTGGTGAATGTCGGAAGCAAAAGAACCATGTAGTGTAGTTGATGTAGAATGTGTTGTGTATATTTTGATGTTACAAAAGCTAAATTGGGCATACCAGAGAGTATGGCTGAGTAGATTGGATAAACTTTTGTATGAAGCATATTTGTATCAATTCTTAAGATAATTTAGGTAGATGCTGTTAATAAAAATAATAAAATTAATAAAATGGTGTCGTTTTATTAAATAATTGAAATAAATAAAATTAACAAAAATAAAAAATTTATTTAATAAAAAATTTATTTTCTAATTAATATCCTACAAAGTATGAAATAGAGATAACAATGAATTAGACTTAAGACGAGGCTCAACTTATTATTTTTAAAAGAAAAATTCAAAAAAATGCCGATTTTTATTATTGTTTGTCGGAAATCCAGCTTGAGGCTCGGGAACTAGTCAACCGGGCCCAATTGCCAATACTAAAAACTAATAAATGATGAGAAAGGTTTCAATTTAAAATGCCTTCTTTCTTTCCTCAGGGTCATAATATCGAGTCCAGATCTTCTGTCCAATATTATGGTGTCTTATTGTGTCTAATAAATCTCAGCCATTTATTTATGTGGGGTTCGCATAGGGCTCGTGTGGGTCTCGCAAAATAAATGGTTGAAATTCTATGAGACAAAATAAGACAGAGTAATATTGGACAGAAGATTTAGATTCCATAATATCATATCGTAAATACACCAAAAAGAAAGAAAATAATGAAAATTGGAGGCGAAATATGCAAGGCCAAAATTGGAAAACGCACGGTGGCAGGCCAACCGTCGGAAGAAAATTTTCCCGGGAAAATAACGGAAAAACGAAAAACATTATTGAAAAGAAATTAGCAGGAAAGAAAATATAATAAAAGAAAACCAGAGATTCAGTCAGATTCTGAAGAGGTTCTTTATTGAAAACTCGCTTCCTTCACGTGTCGGACGATCAAATGAATCAAACAAAACATAATTAAATCTCCTTGAATTCACACTTCAGATCTCTACATCTCCAGATTCTAGCTTTTTGGCTCAGTTTTAGCAAAAAATAAAAAAGATGAGCAATTTGAGAACAGTATGTAGGCCACATATTGTGTTGTCATCATGGGTGATTAGCAGCAAGCTGTACCAAGCTCGATGTAGGGTTAGGGTTTCGTTTCGAAGCGGTGAGTATGGGCCTACGTTTTCTCAGTCGTTGGGCTCCTCTTGGCTTCATGGCAGGGAACCGTGGCCTCGCCTCCACAGTCAACGGAGAACTTCCGTTAGGGTAGCCAATTGGGCCGACCAGAAATCCCCCTATGAAACTCTTGGTAATAATCCTGTTTTCTTTTCTTTCCTTGGTTTTGCTCTGTTTGGGTGCTGAGGAAATGGACGGGATAGCTAAATATATTTGAAAATTTCAAACTTTTTTGAGCTTTTTGGGTCTAAAGAGAGAACTAGTAAGCCGTAGCATCGAGTTTTCTTGGTATTAGTATTAACCAAAGTTTTTTGAAGACATGTGAATTTTGTTGATTTGTTTTATTCCTGAGCCAATCGGAAAACTAATTTTACTGTATAAATGCAGAGTTGGAAAGAGATGCTGATGAAGAGCAGATAAAGGTTGCATACAGACGTTTGGCCAAATTTTATCATCCAGATGGTTAGTTCGTTGCTCTCATGTCCTGTAAATGTGAATATTTCACTTTCTAGATGAATTATCTCCCCTTTTCAGCATTATATGCATAACTATATTTATCTCTTGATTTGCTCTCCAGTTGCGTTGATTCTTGCCCTTAAATTATGTTTATAGAAGATTACTAAATTGACGATGGCAGTATTATCTTAGTATCTAGGCTGAAAGGTCATAGAATTTCTGCAAGTACCATCTGATGGGATTGTTGTCGTCTATCTGCTGTATACTTGCTTCTGTGGATGGAAAAGTCATGTCAAAAATAAGAGAATAAAGGATGAACTGTTTTCTTGTTCTCCCCTTTGGATTACTATTAATGTGTTACTTCTGTTTTGAAATAGATAGACTTGTTAAATTTGAGTTGTTTTCATTCCAAATCTGTTTGAAGCTCAGTAAGTAATCCAGTGATAAATGGATTTGAATGAAGCTGCAATATGCAAGCTTTGTTCTTTACAATATAATATCCTGATGTTCCTCTAGCTTATGATGAACTAGTTAATGATTCCAGTCACGGTTCCTCTTTTATTGTTGTTGATATTTTCTTATGAACACATCTTACAAAAACTCCTTTTTTTTTGCCATATCAAGTCTATGATGGTAAAGGGACTCTTGAAGATGGGGAAACAGCTGAAGCTAGATTCATCAAGATTCAAGCTGCATATGAGTTGTTAATGGATGGAGATAAGCGGAGACAATATGACATGGATAATAGAGTTAACCCAATGAAGGTAAGCTAGCAATCATTAGTCAGTGTGTTTGCTTTTGATTAGATGTGAAGCGAGAACAAAAGATTGTTGTGCCTGTTCACAAAAAATGAATAAGACTGGAAGAAATGAGTTTTGTTTGATGAAATTAATATTATTAAAGAAAGGGTAAATTTCTGTTGAGATTATTATACCACCTTCCATCAAATTCCCTCGTGTTTCATTTTTTTAAAGCTTTTTCTATATCTAGGTTAAATAGCATTTCTCCAACAACTCAATACTATTAAGGATCTTGACTATCAAAAAGCTCTGAATCCTTCTTATATCTTTTTCTCCAGGCTTCACAAGCATGGATGGAGTGGCTCATTAAGAAGCGAAAAGCTTTTGATCAACGGGGTGATATGGCAATTGCTGCTTGGGCCGAGCAGCAGCAGCGTGAGATGAATCTCCGCGTACGCCGTCTTTCCCGTTCAAAGGTATCTGGCGTTCAACCTTTGCAAGCCTTGCTTAACAGCTGATTTAACATCATTTTGATTTTAGTTTAGTGTCATTTGATGAGGGAACAGCAAAACCCACTCTTTTTAATTTGTTTTGGTAGGCAAGTAACCAGCTTGATAAGTGATATAAGTTTTCCTGGTGGATGTTGATCTTTACTTGAGAGTTTATTTGGAGCTATAAACAAAGCCATTCCCTTGTCAACAGAATCCCGTTAGTGCTGGAAGCTTTGTTCTTGCTACTTTACTCCTAGCAAGATGGGTCAATTTGAACCATGTTTTCTACTTGTCTTTATTAATGCAATAAACCAAACAAATTTGATTCAAAAGAAAGAACTCTACAGTTGATATCTGTGCACGGTTGCACCACTCTGATTATCTCAGAATCATATGGTTTCTGATTGGTCTATAGGTTGATCCTGAAGAAGAGAGAAGAATCCTGGCCAAGGAGAAAAAAGCATATATGGAATACTTTAGCAGCACTCTCAAGAGGCATACCCTCGTTTTAAAGAAAAGAGACTTGATGCGAAAGAAGGCGGAGGCAGACAAGAAAAAGGCCATAAGTCAGCTTTTAGCTGCAGAAGGCCTTGAACTGGACACGGATGATGAAGAATCGCCTTAAGAGGACAAGGACTTTGTACATGTAGGTTCACTATTCTTCATCTCACAATACACGGTAGAAGTGGAATAGGGACCGAGTACATATTTATATTCGTAGAAGTGTATATATGATCCACTTTCGCGTATAAACACAGATTTAAAAGAAAACACTGTAGCAATATATAGAATTGATAATAAATGTTATTGTCTATTTATATTAATTTATATTAATTAATTTAATTTTTTGTATATATTTGAAAATCATGTACAATATATTAATCACCTCAAGAAGAAATAAGCGAGGCAATCTTGATCAAATTAAAAATATATTTATTTTCATATATTAGTGTAGAATGTAAAAGAAATTAAAGATTTATTAAAATTATATTCTACAATATATTAATAAATATTTATTAAAATATAAAAATTTGCAGCACGTATTTTAATAATTTTATTACCTATGATGGAGATTGTATATACATTAATTATTTAGAATATAATATAAAATGAAAATTGAATGTCAATTAAATAAAATGTTTTATTATATTAAATAACAAAACTTATAATAATGACCAACGACATAATTTGCCCTCTAACGATTGTCAAAAAGTCTAAAATGACTCACGCCCTTACTTGTGGCACTAGTTTTAGGAATGACAATGGCCCGCATATGCGTTCAGTTTCGGATGAATGCAATTTGCTGGCTTAGGAGTCAGCTTTGTCAAGTATTTTAAAATATTTTTTTAAAATTAAAAATATATATCAACCTTTTTTTAATTGGATTAGGGTTTAAGTTGTCCAAACTCAAGCCTTATCCGATATTCAACTTTTCTAAATAAAACAATATTATTATGCTTAGAATAACTGGACTTTGAATTTGTTAAAGTCTAGATGCTCATTGAAAACAATTAAATCTAGACTTATAAGTCAAAAATTGTCATCACGACATAGGTTAAGCTCAGGTCAGCTTTGCTTAGAAAGTTTGGGCCTCAGATAGGCCTGAATTTAGGTAGGCCAAATTCGGACCCAATTAAAAAAAAAAGTTATTTTACACTTTTAATTTTTAAATTTTTATTTTTTAAAAAAATTAACAACCAACCCATGACATCTCAAACTAGTTTAACCCATAACATTAACAAAATAGAACAATTAATCTAAAAAAGAATTACCCCATCATCTTTATGTTAATCAGAAGTGATGAACATTTTCACTTTTTTTCACTTGCTTTTGATGAGCATGACATGCTGTAACATTTAACCCCAGATGGGAAGGGTAGAATAATAATTTGGAAAGGACTGAGAGTGTTTAGGATTGTTTTAAAATATTCATGCATATTCTTACATGTGAATAGTAAAATTTGCACATGGAAATGACTGTACATGCATTCATGACATTTTCCGGTATATGTGCCTAAGTGTGATTTTTGTAAAAAATTATGATTTTTGTGTTTAAAATTTAATTGAAGTGGACTGCTATGTGTTTTATATTTTTGGAGAATTTTAGAAAATTTTTCTGAAAATTTTCGAGAAAATTTTCGGACCGAAAAAATCACCAAGCGGCGGACCGAGTGGGTTCCGGTATTGAAAAATTTCTGTCTAATGATACTGAAAATTGAGGTAAATGATTTTAAGAACTATTAGATTAGAGCCATCGAAAATTGGGCTAGAGATTAAATACTATTAAGTTTCATTATTACAAGTTATTAATTTGATATTTTGTTTTATATGGTAAGTGTCATGACATGTGTCATGACACTTGTTAAGCCTTTAATGTCTATGATTATAGCCCACGACACTCCCTTTTATCAAGGCTATCTTCATTTGGTTTCTTGAATTTTCACTGTCTTTTATCTTCTACTCTATTCTTCCTCTCCTTCTCCATATGACCATGATACCCCTCACTCATTCTCCATGTGCTTTTTATTTTATTCAACCCTAGCCACTTCAAAGTCTTTGCCATCTCTTCATCTTGTGTCTAAAAACCTAACTTAGCCTTTCTTGAAGAGATGATGATCATGTATTATGGTGGGAAGTTAGAGAGGTTATGATATTTTGAAGCTAAGAGGATTTGGAAGCCTCACTAAGTAAGAGTTTTGTTCTACATCATGAGTTGTTAATTAAATGCAAGATTGTGATGTTATGTGAATCTAATTACATAGAAATTGTGTTTGGAGTACATAGGTATGTGTATATGAATATGAATGATTGATGATGGATGAGGCAAAATCTAATGAACATAAGTAGAGATATTAAGATGATTGGAAGTGAAATTATGCTTAAAGATAAGCGTAAAACATGATGGATGATGGGATGAGTGTGTGCTGTAATTTGTGGCCTTATGTTCAAGAATAGGATGTGAGTGAGTTATGATAGGTATATGAAGTAAATAGAGTGAGAAATGGTATGGAAGTGATAGGAATTGGTTTAGGTTGAAAATCTGGAAAATGCGACCTGTACATGTTTCAATGTTTATACCATAACTCTTTGTATAGTTGAGCAAATGAGGTGAGGGTTGGCTTGAATTAAACTTTAGAAGTTTGCTTACATTTTTTGTGAAGGAAGTAATGCTTAATTGTGGCTTGAATGGGGTTTAAATTTGGCCTTGAAAGTGAGTTATAGGTGCTGCATGAACAGTAACTGAAAAATGTGACCTGAAATTTTGATTGAGATTTGGACTTACTTAGAGCTTGAATCTGCTTTCAAATTGTTCATGGAAGTTGTAGAGCATCCTTTTCCCTTTCCATGTATACCAAATTTGTAAAATTTGAAGTTCTGGGTCAAAAGTTATGATGTTTATAAGTTCTGGTACTGTTTATGAAGGGGAGTATCGATCAGTCACCTTTGAGTGAATTTTTTACCCCTTTAGAGACCTAAATTGCTTTTGGGTCGTTCATGAAAATTGTAGATTGGTTTTTCATCTTTCCAACGGTATCAAGTTCGTAAAATTTAGAGTTCAGGGTCAAAAGATATGAAGATTTGAAGTTTGAAGGTCAAAATAACTCGGCCGAGGGCCTCGCTCGGCTGAGCGCCTAAGCGGGTGAGCGCTCGAGCGGGCGAATTGGCAGAGCGGTTTGGCCGACCGACCTCCCTCTACTCTTTTAAGCATAACTTCTTCGTCTGACCTCCGATCGATCTAATTTTTGAAGCGTTAGATTTCTAAGACATTTTTCTATCTTTCCAAACTAGATCAATCAGTTTTGAGATTAAATTGAAAAAGATTGACTAGATCAAAGTAGGCAGATCGGTTGAAAAAGTCTGAACATGCTTCAGTAATGTGGGGATATCTTGAGCTATAGAGCTCCAATCGATCTGATTTTTGTCTCAAATTAAACTAGAGACAGAGATCTACAAGTTACATGAAGAAGCCGAATGGCAATTTAGCCTAAAAAACTTTCAAATTCTGGAGTGAATCTTGGTGTAATGTTCAGTCTTGGTTAATTTTTTTCGCACATACTTTCTTGTTTTGGCAATATCCGGACCTATAGAGATCCGAATTGAGTAATTTTTGTGTCTATAGATTCCTAATACATAGAGAAATATTTTGTGATGTGATTTATGAAATGATACAGGGATGTCACGAACATGCATTGTACACATTTCAATTCCTGCATGTGCACTTTTATACATTCCTGATTTGTAATATATGTGTTTTTACATTGTTATAGAGGCACATCTGGAACGTCGATCCACTGACGTTGCTGAGACTTCCCGGCATTAGCTCGGAAGCTATAGGTGAGTAACCTAGATGGTTTTCTCAATTATTATATG
>JANIHZ010000002.1:10486452-10497950 GCA_027478365.1 Erythroxylum rufum
TATCTGATTCGTATCTGCCACGTCTACGCTTTCTTGAATAAGTAAACTTAAACCTATTAGGACTAGGTATCGTATCAAAGTCGTACTATTACTTCTTTTCCTGGACATTTTTGCTAATCATAGAATACAAAAACAAATCAAGGATGAATTCCTTCTGCATTTGAATTGTGAAACCTCAGCAGGTGCTTACACATCTATTTTTGATGCTTATAGCATCTTTATTCAATATGGAATAGCTTGATGTCAATGCATTCACTTCTAAGTGAGTGCACCTTCAAGGACTTACTATTGCTTCATCCTTTATAGTAACATGGTGTTTTCCCTGTGCTTGTTTCCTTAATATGCCATTATTTTCAAAAGTTTGCTTGATCTGTTAATCCCATAAAAAAAATTTCCCCTTATGCTTGAATTTACATCTCACTTTTTTTCTGTTGGCTTCCCCTTTTCTTTTATTCTTCATTCTAGTTGTTTTGATAAGATCTAACAAGTAGTTATGCAACCAAAAATTAGATTGCAAAGTTATGCTCAACTTTCATGTTTATTTTTTGGTTCTATTTTGAGTCTATTCACTGCATGAATTCTCATTCTTTGTTGATGAACTGACCGTGTGAATAAAACTATCTGTTGTAGCCAGACATTATTGGTTATTAGATAACAGATTCGGAAATAAGCATCTTAAGACTCTGTTTTTGCGGCAAAGATGCTGTTGAAAGGTGTTTCTGGGTGATGCATATTTATGGATTTGTAGATATTTAGTGATACAAGCTCCATTTTCGGTCTTTTTTTTTTTTGTGTGGATCCTTAATCAAGAAAATTGGTCCCTGATAGAGAGATTCACTTGAGCCTAAGGTTTGACTATAATGATGATGGAACTTTTGCTTTATCCGTTTAAATTTTCATTTTATCCCTTCTCTCTATTTGAGGTTTGCATCTTCATTTTGTAATGGAAATGATACATCTAGTGCTTTATATTTTTGCACATCTTTGGAAGTTGTTGACTAAAGAATTGCATGGGTCAATGCCGACGTTGCTGCGAGATATGAAACAGAAATATAGATCTCCGCTTATGCAAAGCATACTTTGTACGATGGACTGAGCAAGTATATCCTTGTAAATTGTTTCAGTGCCACATCCAACAGCATTCTGGATAGAGCCATTGATTCAGAAGATGCTCAGCATAAGGATTTCCTTAGGCTGGTGAGATAGCATATGCAATATTTGTGTGCAAAACACCACATAGCGTGCCAATCATTGTTTCACCCTTTCTTCCAAATGTTTCAGGAACACGTGGAAGGATACCATGAATTGTCTGCAAAAACAAAAATATTCTTTTCCACAGCAGTTGCTAAGTGGGATGCTGAATTCTATATCAAGGTGGATGATGATGTTCATGTCAATTTGGGTAGGCACTGCATCTAATACTATGATGCTGAAAATATTCAGTTTGCTGTTAGCAAAGATGCATATGTTAGTATGTTGATTTATATTTCAACATCTGCTGTTGTAGGTGTGCTTGCTGCTACTCTTGCTCGGCATCGTTCAAAGCCTAGGGTCTACGTTGGGTGTATGAAATCTGGACCCGTTCTTTCTCAAAAGTAGTCCTCTGCAGTTTCTAATGATGGAAATATTCAATTCTCTACTATCTTTTTGGATCTTCACAGACATATGCTGAGCTATTTTTTTTATTCAGGAATGTCAAGTATCACGAGCCAGAGTATTGGAAATTTGGAGAGGAAGGGAACAAATATTTTCGACATGCAACTGGTCAGATATATGCACTCTCAAAGGACCTCGCCACATACATCTCCATTAACCAGTAAGGATTGCGTAATGTCCTAAAATTTTAGACAATTTATACAGCTCTATGATTGTATGGTTTTGCAAAAATCAGCTGTCAGATTTTAATCCACTTATTCCAGGAAAAGATGTTATTTAGAGCATCAAGTTTTAGATGCATCATTGCATCAATTATTTTGAGAATCATATTTTCAAGGATTGCATATCTGGCAGAAATGTGTAAAACTTGATTGAAATACTCAAATTGTTGCTGCAGGCCCATATTGCATAAATATGCTAATGAAGATGTATCACTTGGTTCTTGGTTTATTGGTCTTGAAGTTGAGCACATAGATGACCGCAATATGTGCTGTGGAACTCCACCAGGTATTCTTGTTACAAATTCCAGGAACTGTTTGTTGTGCCTCATTTTTGTCTAATCTTCTTTATTTCTCTCATTGATGTTAACATTGTTTTTGCTCCGGCATGGCAGACTGTGAATGGAAGGCGCAGGCAGGCAATGTGTGCATTGCATCTTTTGACTGGACCTGCAGTGGGATCTGCAAATCGGTGGAGAAGATAAAATTTGTTCACGAAAGGTGTGGCGAAGGGGATGGAGCTGTGTGGAGTGCTCTGTTTTAACTTTTAACTTAAAAGGGCAGTTGAGAAATGAACGAGATAGCATTGCAAGTGTATACTGGGCATAAAAATTTTCGACCTGTAGAAGACACAGCGTAGGTGTTTCGTGTGGAAGCCTAGCCTACTGTATATACGCGAGTGTTAGAAGAAGAAGGTTGTGTTGTTGAATATATATGGTTGCTTCAGTATACATCAGAACTCTGAGAGAAGAGAAGAGATGAGCTTAGTGTAACATGTGACAAACATACTTGATGCAAACTTGTCATTCTGCTGTAGTTCCCTTCAGCTTATATATGTCACCAGCTCTATGAATTTTATTACTTCTTCCATTTGTAATCTCTCTGTGTTAGGCTTATTAATGAAATCAGTAGTGCCAAAACCTACTATCTTCTCCTATATTAATAGGAAAGCTAAGTGCTTGATTACTTATAAGAACTCCATCACGATTTTAAATAATGATTAATGAAAGGGTTAAATTAAGTAAGCACCTGGCGGCGGCTCTCTTTTTTATCAAGACAACCTCTTGAATCAGGACTTTAGGAGTCTTTGAGACCCAATTGAATCGCCTGCTTCCTGTCTATGATTAGATGATTTGTTGATAGTTTAATTAGTGAAAGCTACAGTGGAAAATTATAAGCTGATCAAATAATTTATTTTTCAAATGCAAGCCAAAGCTAAATATGGTTGACGTTAATGATTCAGATTAATCATCAGTCTTCACTGACATCAGAATTTCTTCTTCTTTATTCTTCTTCTTCTTGTGAATTTGAGAATAGTAAGCAAAGAATAAAAGCGTAAGTGGGCAGGAGTTATGGAGAACGCGGACGTGTTCTTAGGTCTTCAGGACTTCCTCGAGCGCATGCGTCAACCTTCCGCCTCCGATTTCGTCAGATCCATTAAGAGGTCTCTCTCTCTCTCACACACACATGTCTTCCACACGCACATACAGATAATTTGATTTCTTGTTTTCTTTTTGGAGTGAGATTGATAGCTGGTGTTGGGTGTGAGCTGAGGCGATCGCCTAAAAAGTTCCGCAAAGAGCTTTATTTATTGAATCAAACGGTATTGTCACTTTTGTTGTTAATTGGATTATAACTGCATTGGTTTAAACAGGTTTAGATTAGTAGGCGCATTCTTTCACGTATACAAATGCTATTTCTGCTTAGCTTTTCAGTGGAGTGAACTTCCTGATCAAGAAATCGCTTGTGTGTTCTTGAATTGTAGTAAATGAACTTGGATTTTAAGTTAGTGAATCGTGATACTTCTTACAAGAAGAAGATCAAGCGTCTTATTGCTGTAGCATATTGCTGGGAGATTGTTTCATCCTACTAATATGGAAGTTAAATAGGTTTAAGTTGTATATTTACCCCATATATGTTCTGCATTTTCTTATTTACTTGGAAGGAGTATGCTTATAAAGTTAATTATGCTGAGGATCATATAAAATACGTGGTTGACTCTCATATGTTCATATCTTTCTTCGTCTTCTTATTCTCCTTCATTATTATTGTTTCTTTCAAATCTCTGTTAACAGAAGAAAATAATGTCTACTAATGTGACATTATTGTGCAACTTTTGAAAGCTGACATGCCTTTGGTTGCAGCTTCATTGTCTCATTCTCAAACAATGATCCTAATCCAGAAAGGGACAGCGTTCAGGTACAAGAGTTCCTTGCCAATATGGAAAAGGCTTTCAGGGCCCATCCGCTTTGGGCTGGTTGTTCTGAGGAGGAGCTTGATAGTGCTGGTGAAGTGAGTGACCTGCCTTTTACTTGTGGAGCATTCTGTAATAACTATCATGAGATGATGATGATAATTTAGGTTTTTTATCATTTAGATTATTTGATGTCAGCATCCCCTGTGGATGAAAAGGTGTCGGTGCACAACATGAGATCATAGGAAGATTATTTTGTTGAAATTTCGGCTATAGTAGTCCAAATATTTGTTAATTGGATCTGTAGCAGTGTTGTTCCCTACTCTGTGCTAATGTTATGCTAATTTGTTTATTTAATTAACAAAATCCCAAGTTTCTCATTCTCCTTCTCATTTGTTATAGTTTGCCACACTGTTTTCTGCATGTGCAACTGCTACAATCATTATCTTGAAGGATTGGTGAAATATCATCTAATCAATATGGCTTCTGATTGGTCCAAACAGCTGCGTGCTTCCACTTTTTGAATGTCCCAAAACATCATTCCACCTCCATTTCTGTAGATTTATTTTCTTACATTTGTTAAATTTTGATAATTTTCCATTTCCACCATTTGTGCTCCCTTTCATATTCAGGGACGTGAAAAATTTGTGATATCAATTTTGTTTGTCAGTTTACTGACGGAGCAATTATTGTGTTGTTAATGGTTCATGACAGTTATAATGTTGATCTGTTACATCTGCACTCTCTATCATGTACAGGGACTCGAGAAGTATGTAATGACAAAGTTATTTACCCGTGTATTTGCACTTCCAGATGATGTAAAAGTTGATGACCAACTATCTGAGAAGTTGTCTTTGATTCAACAGTTTATTCGGCCAGAAAATTTGGATATCAAGCCAGCCTTTCAGAATGAAATTTCATGGCTTGTAAGCTGAGAAACTCCCTTTAAAAACATTCTTTATGTGGTGTATGGTATGGTTCTGCCCTGCATTGTGTAATGAATCCTCTGCCCAGTGGACCTCCTAAACATGTTCAACGAATCATTACATGAAAGGTGGTTATAAGTGGCTTGCCGCAGGACTTGTTAATAGTTTTATATGTACACGAAACTTCAAAATGTCTGAATTCCCAGTGTAGTGTTGGATGATGCTTAAGTCAAATGACTTGCGTTTATCTTCATTCATGATCCAAATCAACATAGTTATGTAAATAGTTAATTTGCCCTCAATGTATAGATACGCATGTTTAGATGAGAACGGATCTGTCTGCCTTAATTTTGGCACTGTCATATTGTAGTATATGGAGTGTAACCTTTTTCCTACGGTGCCAAATTCAGTTGACAAGGAGCACTACCTTATTTAGATGGGTTGAATATTTTGCAAGCTTTTTCATAAAACAGTAGCTTCATTTAAATTTGCTTCGCTGACATGTTTGCTAGTGCCATGCTTATCTGTGCATCTGTTGGACTTATCTAGGCTCTTAACATGATCATCATTATTGAGGGATTCCACTGTTAAATAATCAAAACAAGTTTCTGAAAGAACTTAACTTAGTATATAGTATATTCAGAATCAGAAGTTCTTTTGTTTCATTGTTCAAGTAGGTTTGTTTTTTCCAATTTATCCAATACTGGACAAAATGTTGCAACAAAAATCAAGTAATAATTAATTTATAAGGGATCAAAAGAACAGTTGCTAGGACTGTCAGTGGCAGTTGAACTCACTAAGCTCTACAGAAAAAGAAGAATTTAGTTATGCTTTTGTTCATCTTATAGGAACTGGAACATAATGTAAAAGTTATCATTGTGTATAGAGTATCAACCTGAGATTGTCTATTTTCTAGAACTGAATGTTAGATGATGTTTGTGTTATAACAGCATTGGTTTATCTTGTATTATCTTGGAGCATAAATGTTCAACAGCCAGAAATGTTGTCTTGCATTATCTAGAAGTCAACCTACTCAACGAACAGAAATTCAACTTCTACTCTGTTTGGAGTATGCTTTTGACCTTAATATTCTTATCATGTTTGGCAAAGGGATTCCTAAACCACGGAGAAATAAAGAGAAAGTTTAACTTCCAATTTGCCTGTGGTGGCAACTATAAATGATAGCCTAAGACTGTAAACATTTATTGTCACGGGTTACGATACATCTTTATGTCTTTGTTGGTAGCTTGCCCAGAAAGAGCTGCAAAAAATTAATATGTACAAAGCACCGAGAGACAAGCTTGTTTGCATTCTCAACTGTTGCAAGGTTATAAACAATTTGCTGTTTAATGCTTCTCATGCTTCAAATGACAATCCTCCTGGAGCTGATGAGTTTCTGCCTGTTCTGATCTTTGTTACTATAAAGGTAAGACCAAAAGCTGTTTTTCTTTATTTACTTAATGCAGCAATATGTTTGTTGCTTTGCAATGTAAATGCTTCATTTTAAAATAGGTTGTTTAAGCAAAATCAACATTGCTTTCCTTATGTGGCGATAGTTTATTCTGAGGAGTTATTTGCGACTTTACAGGAAGTGTATGAGTTGAAGCGATTTATATGCAAAGCGGGTTGCATCTTCAACCTAAAACATTGAAAAATTTATGGGCTATATAAATCACTTCTAATCTTTGCATTGAGTAATCTCTAACACATTATTGTTCAAGATGCTGATCGAGTTTAGTTATTCACCTTGCAAATTTGTGTACATCTAGAAGAGTCAATATCTTGCTAACACCATCATGTAATATTAATGGGTTTTATAATACCATGTTGTAATATGCAATTGACTCCACCATAGTTTTCTATCATGTTACATAATGAATAGATGGAGTCCACAATTAATTTTACCCTGCTGATTATTTGCATATTTTGAATCATTCCTTACCTTAATTTGTTAGTTGTATCTACATCTCGAGTACATGGGAATTGTTCTGCAGACTATCAGCCTTTTGAAGGGTTTAAATAGTTCTCCTGGCATTTATTAATAGGTGGGAAGTTGTGCATTTTCTCACAAGTTCACGTTGGGTTGATCCAACCTATATTATGCAGGCAAACCCTCCTCAACTGCATTCAAATTTGTTGTACATACAACGGTACAGGTGCCAATCCCGATTAGTTGGTGAGCAAGCCTACTTTTTCACAAACATGCTCTCTGCGGAGTCTTTCATCTCCAAGATTGATGCAAAACTGCTATCTATGGAGGAGAGTGAATATGAAAAGAACATGGAATTTGCTCAAGCTGTTCTTTCTGGCCTTTCAATTGATTCCAATTGTCAATCTGATCAAAATTCAGTAAACAATCCCAAAGCAGAATCGAAATCGAAGAAGCAAACGGGCACTCAAATTCAAACCAATACTTCTGAAACAAAATATAGAACCAATGATGCATTTGCAAAAGAGGAATCATCAATGGAAAAGATCCCGTCCCTGTCAGATATAGAGAATAGAGGAGCAGCTATGCTTTTGAAGGAAGATCAAGTTAGTAAAGTATTTCGAGAATATCCATACTTGTTTGCCCATGCTGGGGATCTAACTATCAATGACGTGGAAGACCTACTGAATAATTACAAACAACTGGTTTTCAAGTATATTTGTCTTTCCAAAGGGCTGGCTGGTGCTACTACATCTCATCCTCCATCCAGTTCTCAAACTCATGTTGGCCATATTTCTGAACCGGTACTGGAACATACTGCAGTAGAGCACAAAGACAAGTTAGAAAAACCAACAGGCATAATTGATAGTTCAGATACAGGTTCTCCTGTTTATGAAGATGATATTGGATCCAAGTCCCCAAAGGAGGAGGCAACAGTACCTCAAGAGGAGGGAAAACAAGACAATGCCAAATGAGTGCAAGGGAGCATGTTCTGCGGTTTAATATTATGTCATTCAAGTAGCTATCACTAGAGCTACTTGTTCCTTTATTCTTCTGTAGAATGTGAAATCAAAATAGAGTTAAGGTCTCAAGTGAGGATGTGCCTTCCTTCTACTTAGCATTACAGGGACATACTCAGAGAACAAAAGGAATTTAGCATTTCTATTACAGTGCACCTCATAGTATCTTCATGGCAGTTAAGTTTTTGAGCAGTTTGATGCAGCCAAGATAGATCCACGATACTGCCACTTGTTGCCCGACTGGTTAAACTTTTCCGGTATGAGAATCTATCTGAACAATTGATGAGAACATTGTTGACTGCTTCTTGTTCATTCGGTGCAAAATGACTTGTTTGCATTCTCTCTATCATTTCCATTCATTGTACAGTTAACTCTGTGATTGTATAAGAAATTATATTATAGAGCTAACGTACATTTTTTTCTTCTTTGTATCTGATGATGGCAGTTTATTGGAAGATCCTATGATGGTTATATATGCGTTGATCTGATGCTTCAATCCTTAATAGCAATCAACTTTTGCAGCAGTTTATTGCCAGGAAAATGGTGGCATACTAATGCCATGCAATTAGTGGTTGATTTGTCAAAGTTTTGGTATTGGAACCTAACAATCTTCACCAAAATATGTTCCCACTCTTTAACTTCTGGACCTGGAAAGTATGACGTGCAATGGCACTGATATGCAGTCACATTTCTAGCAAATCCCATCAATTGTGTGACATCTTGTTAACTTATATCATATACATGTACTAAACTGTTAAAGACAGGACATTCCCTTGTTTGTTTCTAGTTGAACTCTTCGATATTTCATGTTCTAACTTGAATTCTGCCAGAGACGGGACACATTTGATCCATGGAAATGATAAACTAGAGGAACTAATGTGTACGTAGGACAAGCTGCAAACACAACAAAACTGATACTATTTATGCAAAATAACCTGTTTGATGTGATACTCAGGATTTGTGTCGTGTTTGTTTTGGCCTCTTCATGGACATGAAAGATAATTGATCTACATTTTTTCTAATGCAAGTGATTGAGCAAAGACTTTCTTCTTGTGCTTTACAACCATTTGCAAGTTACTATATACATCACCAGATGGGAGGGGACAATGGTGTCAATTATTTTTGTTCCTTTTTAATAATTTAAGGTTCATACAGTTCAGGACACATGGGGTCAGTAGCCATATATTTGCTGGCTCAGGACACTGTCTGGAAGCCACAAGATCTGGGCTCCTCCTTCACCTCAATCCGCAATAAAAGCTCCTAGTTTTTCTTGCCATGTGAGTGAAGTTAGACAAATCTTGGAGCAAGTTTAATGTCCTTTATGAAGAAGATTTAAGATTTTAGACCTCCTTCAACAAATTCACAAATGTTAAGATCAAATCATTTGTTTCGATTAACTAATTCTTATCTAATTTTATTAAATCTAATCTATATATTTATGTAAAGTCTATACAAATATATGAATAAGATTAACTATCGGAACATGATACATTAGTAGACGAATGTGATTTAATTTGTCGTTTAATTAGGGAGAAAAAAAAGAAAGAAACAATGGGACAGCTTCCCTTTTTCGTTACTTACGCTAGAAAAGATGATGTGCCTTTATATAAAGTAGGACGACCTCAAAAACTGTTCTTTCCATAGGTGTTGATAAAGGAAGTGAAGCAGGTAGAAAATGGACTAAAGCTTTAGGTGGAAGATCATTGTGGTGTGGAGCAAATTTGATTGAAGTAGAAAGCTCACTTGATTACACTCACTCATGAGTACTCATGAGAGAAGAGAGACCCACAAATCCCAATTCCTTTTAAATAAACAAAGAGCCCTACTTAGCGAGGATGAGCAAAATAAAAGTACCAAATAGTTGCATTTCACGTGCCTTACACATGCTGTTATGTATTGGCCTGTCGGCTGACTTGGATACATCTCAGTCTGCACGCCCCTTCTCGTACCAGTTTCTGTGCACGTGACCTCCCATGTGCTTGGTCCCCCAATTACCAACTACAGTATTTAGTAAAAATGGGGATAAAATTATATACTATTGTATTTTTTTAAACTTCGTAAAATTTCAATTGGATGTCGACGATGATACCATAAATGCAGATGTTTTTTTAAGTTTTTCACTGGGCATCTTAGGAGGGTTCCAATTACAGGAAGGTACCTTTAAGTCATCCACACTTAAAGTAATCCCTGCTCGAACTAGGTAGGTCCTTTGCGAGAGGTAAAGCTCTAGTCCCAAATTTTAAATAGTTGTATATATGAGGGCGGTTTAAATTTACGACTTCACTTAAGTTAGGAGAGTCCCTTACCAACTCACCTGTCTTGGATTAATGCAGATGTTTTTTCTATTAAGTTCTAAATTACTGTTTCTCTGTCACCCTTGTCTAGTTCTCTTTCACTGTTGTACACGGTTTGTGACTTTACAGGGAGAAATACTATTTTGTTGAGGAAAGGCAAGTCCTTTTTGTATCCTAATATCCAAATGACCCTTGTTACTTAGTCAGATTTAGGCAACATATAGAAGCTGCGTTCTGATGCATGTGACCTTTAGGACCAGACTGTCACTTTCTGTTTCCAAAACAAACATTAAAGTGTTGCAGGCGCAGACCAAAATTGTCAGTAAATTTAACAATCTTCGTTTTATACACTCTTGTCAATTAGCAGTTTTTGGAGATCTAACAAAAAGAGAAGTAAAGCTTCATTTTTGGCCCCTAAAGAGTAATTGAATCCTTATAGAGTCTATAAATTCAACTTTCATGATAAGAATTACTGGAAGTGGAAAGTCTCTAATGGGTAATGGCCGGTGATTCTTATTATTCTATGGGACCATATGTTGAAGAACTAAACAAAATCAAAGAACAGAGCATCAAGTATAGTGACCTTTGCTAGATGGCAAGCAGATGACGACAGACTTGGCTAGTTGTTCCGGTAATTCGGAGAAGAAGAAAAAACGAAAAACTACAAGATAGAGATAGAGATGGGAGCTCCTTGACGAGGTCAGTTGTTGACTTTGTACTCGTATGGTTTGGGTGTAAACAAGGTTGCACTTAAGAGTTAAAGGGAATTTATGTTGCAAAACACAGGATGTTCTTCATAACAGATTCTAACCTTTTGGAAACTTGCGAAGTTGCCACCAAGATGATTGAATTTGAAAGTGAGTGAAACAAATAATTTAACCTACTTGTCTCATAAAATTTAACCAAAACTATGAACCTAAGTGTACTTAGATTTGAATTCCAATTGTAAAACATGTCTTCCATATTTCTATGGTAATAAGTAGAACCACTTTCTTAGATAACTAAAAATTTTAACCAATTTAAATTGTTTAATGTTTAAAACCTTGAATCATTCAAATTTTTAGTTTAATTTTTTACTTATCGGTATAATTCACATTAATAATTCATGTTGTTAAAAACCGATAAATTTATTAATTAGTAAGTCAATTTTTAAAATTAATAACTTCTTATAAATTAAAATAAATAAATAAAATTTTATTTATAACTTTAAATTCTTCTAAAAAAGGACAATCTCTTTCAATTATATTTCAAATTTTTTAAT
>JANIHZ010000002.1:10506722-10518450 GCA_027478365.1 Erythroxylum rufum
TAAAAATTTTCAAAAATAATACTTAATATTGACATATTCAATACCGTATCGTATGAAAAGCAAATCCAATACGACATTCGTAATAATGAAAAAAATTGTCCGTGTAATCAAACCCTTTACGATTTCAAGCTTCCTTCTGCCATTAACTCATCTTTGAGTTTAATCTTTACCATATAAAAATTCCTTCTGCCCACTAACTCATTTTCCACGCACCGATTTGAACTCCTATGTTCATATTCTCCGTCATATTAAAGCACAACAATCACCATCTTCATCAAAGGAAAGGGACATATACAACACTCCCAGAAAAAAAAATCTACAGCACAGTGCAATTCTCATACAAATGGGTAAAAAGAAATGCACTCACTCGTATATAAGAGTCATCTATAACACCGTACGATGAATAAGAAAATCCAGAGCTAGAATTCAGTCTAATAAAGTAAGTTATCCATCTAAAGCTGTAAGCATTTCTTCTTTTTTTTTTTGGTTTGAGCATTGAAACTGTATGAATATTTACATTAACTTTACATCGCAGCACCAACTTCTCATTCCTTCCACATCCATACAGCCTCTTTCCGACCAAAAGGGGATGGTGTATTCGTAAAATTCAATACATTGTAATGGAATAAACCCTCACCCACTGTACAATTACTCTCACAATGAATATACAACAATGATGATGCCATGCCAAAACTTCCGGTCTTACCCTCTAATCCTAACACATACACCGCCTGCTCTGCTAACTCATCCATCGTCTTCGGATAAATAGGCCAGGCAGAGGCAAATGCCCGCATCAAGTGGATCCATCTCCATTGTGTAAATGAAAAACCCAGTCATATCCTCCCAATCTACGTTCCATTTTCCAACTGTCCACCAGAACATGCATCCTCGCTGCTCTGCTTCTCTTTCGGAAGGCAATCAACAGGAATATAGAAGTACCCTTTAGGTAACTGTTGATTCTTGGCAGATGCTTGATCTGATGTCATTACCAGTTCTTTCTCAAAAATCTGTTTTTTTATACACAAAAAGTGAGGATTCATCCGTTTCTATTTTGTCTCTCATATAGATATATAGCATATGCGTATATAGATGTCTGCTTTTGTGTTTAAAGTCAATAGCCAACAATCATCGCTTTCTATACCTTCCTAGATTTTGACCTCCATTCTCCGTCATCCATTGAATTACGCGCTGTAAGGAAAGACCTTTGAGGAATTTGTTTCCCAGCAAATGGTGGCTTCAACGAGGGTTTTTGGGTAACTTGAAGTTGAGATGTGGAGCTGTCATCTGTTTTTTGATCAGTCTCCAGGGAAACAGTACCCTTAAATCGATGCTTAACATGTATTGTACTATCCACTGTCACATCATCTGACCTCTGAATTGCATCGCTGGAAGATTTGTAACCATCTGTATTGCCTTTTAGAGATGTTGTTGCAGATTCTGAGCTGACATCTGGAGGTAAGAAGGAACTATGAAGCATAGACTGCGCTGCATGGTCTCTTTTGCAAGCAAGGACATTATGTGAACAAAGAACTAAATCGCGCTGCAAACATCAAAAGGAAACAAATAACCAGAAGCAATGGATTAGAACCTATCACTAATTTCCCCATAGAAGACATCTGAACCTTATTTTACCAAACTAAAGCTTCAAATTGCCAGCATCAAGAGAATGTGCTTCGAAATGATATGCTAGCTACCAGACTGACTCACAGCTTGGTCACAGGGCTTAAAATTACAAATCCTCACGGAAGAGTCACATTAACACTTTTAAGCTTAACTTCTCATAGAGAATAACTATAATAAAGAATATTGTACACAGCAAGAAAAATAGCACGAGAAAAAGGTTTGCAAAAGTTTCATAAAGTTCAGACATTCACTTCAAGTACCTTTAGTTTTTCACGCTTAATGATCCTCTCACACAGAAGCCGTAGCCTTTCTAGCTCAACCTGCAAATGAGAAATTTGAAGTTAGTCAAAGAATTTGGTTTCAAGTAAGAAAGTACCATGAAACAACAAATAAATTATTAAAGCAACAAATATTCAATTGAAAAAAACTTAACAACAAATAAGAATGATCCATAATATTGCAAAAGAAACTTGGCCAGAGATTCGGAAGAATCTCATGTCCAAAATCTAATCTAGGACAAGTCAAAACAATTCCTTGTTGCCAAGGGAATCAAAAAGTTTCATTCAGCAGCCTAAAAGAAGTCAAAGACAGAAAATACAGAAGGAAAATCACAAGAGAAATAGAAGCCTCTCTCACCTGGTAAACTATTCTAAGCAATCAAACATAAAACTAGTTATCTACATTCTGCCTTAGTTAATATCAGTAAAGCAGAAGCGTGAAATAAAATATACCAACTTCTTATTCCCGAACCCAATTCATTGAAATCCTTAATTAACATCTAACAATAACAACTAGCATCTGACACATTTTATATGTAAAGAAGAAGTTCTCCCACTGCCCAGATCAATAAACCCTAACAAGTAATTTCAAAAATCTAAAATAGTCTGAAAAAGTGAGGAAATAATCATACTCTGATCTGCTTGATGCTCCTGATTTCCTCAACTCCATGTCTTTGAGTTTCCATCTAATCAAGTAAAGCAAAAAAAATGAGGCAATAACATAAAATTATAGAAGCAGAACCAATGAAGTACCAAACTACTGAATCAAAACCTTTGCCCTCTGCTCCACGCTATGTTTTCCACAGTAAGCTTTGTGCTGCAACTTGCCAGTAAGAGTCTTAACATACATGTAGAAATCTGTATTTCTAGCACAAGAGGGATGAAATGTTGTCTGACAGTGACCATAACTACACTGCATTCATGTAGTGGGCTGCAATGTGAGTAATTGCAGTGGGAATAAAAAAGTATACAACATAATGAAGGTAACAATCACCTTAATGCAAATCCCATCTTTCCGCCGACAGACACAACAACTATCACTCCCTCGCACAAGTGTTTCCTGCTCATCCAAAACAATTCGAAAAAAACAAAAAACTCGATCAACAACAATCCAAAGTGTTTGTGAAATCTATTTCAGAACTTAAATTTGTTTTGGGAGAAAAATACAGGAGAACAATTCAACTTTCCTTTATTTGAATATGAAGATAAATTATAGAAATTAAATGCAAAATTTATTCTCAAGTCGAAATTCAGAAAACCTCTCAAATCAGAGGGAGAAGAAGAAATTACAAGAGCATAAAATCATAGTTGTTCAAGGAATATTTGTACTTCATCTCTGAAATATTCTGCGCTGTATTCAAACTGAAACAGGTAAAATAACAATCTGTTTTACCTAGTCTCCTTTGATCTCGCCATTTTCTTTCCAAACAATTCCAAAGTATGCAAATCTTAAATCAACAATAGGAAACAGAAGTACATACCATTCCTTCAATAGGATTCACTTGACCCCTTCTGAATGTTTGTTCAAAGATCCACTACAAAAAAAAGAAAAGTTCAGAAAACAAACAGTTATGCGGTCAACGAAGACATGGAGAGATTAACAGAACAAACAATAAATTGTCTACTTAAAACAGAGAGAAAGAATGCATTCAAACCTCAGCACATAAGGCATGCACCCATTGACCATTAGTGGACTTTCTAAAAGCACCAGTATTGCCACCACATAAACCGCATTCTACCACGAAACAAGGCTTCTCCCAAAAATCACCAGAAGGAGCTCCAGAGCTTTTAGCCATTATGAATTCTTCACACAATTCACAGTACCATGGACCTGTAGATTCCTTAACGCTCCGATAACAATCCAAGTGAACTGCAACCTGTTACTAATACAGTTATCAACTGAAAACAGACTAATATTTACAATGATAGAAATTTGTTAAGGAATGGTTAGCTTAGAAAACCTTGCAGCTGGAACAGACTAAGATAGGGTTCATTATTGTTTCAGATCTTCTGCAAATATCACACGATCTTGGATGGTCCTTGGAAAAGTCAGAAGTGAACTGCACAAAGTCAGAATACTTGTCTGATGAAATCTTTGGAACAGCCACCCTGGAAACCATTTCTCTGGGACGTGGCACTAACTGAGAAGAAGTTGTAGCCCTCCCATTAGATGCATTAAATTTCTGTAAAAAGTACATATGATAATCACAATTTTTGATAAGCACATAATACCAGTTTAAACTACTAAATGCAAAGAAAAAAAATGGTGAAAACAATCGACCTCCTGCTGGATAGATTCATCAAAAGAATCTTTTCTAAATGATGAATTTCTAGTAGAAGCCGCAGCAGCCGCTGTAGCAGCAGCTAGTACAGCCTGTGCTTCCTTGTGTTTTCTTTCTTTCCTGCCTTGCTTCCTTGCTTCTCTAAGCTCAGAAAGATACTGATTAACAAGCACATCATCCCATCTATGATTTCTCGCTGCATCAATCTCCTGTGGCAGACTTTTCATAACCCTACAAATTAAGTTATCTGCAAAAGGGAAAAAATGGGAATTAAGCCTCCACATCCACATTCTGTCACACTTCGCAGGAGTAGGTAAAAGTAGAAGATGTGGTCAAAACAATAAAAATGCCAGAGAAGGAAGTAGACCAGTCAGGTGTTTTCTTTTTACTGCATTGCCTAGGAGCTTATGCTGAAAATAGAAAATTTCCCCTTCAACTTCATCAGCTGGAGAGAATTCAGAAATCTCCAGATTCTTAGCTTTAGCCAGAAGCTCTGAATCAACTCCACCGCATACAGAAACCATGTCATAGCACTTTGAGTGTTTACTATGGTGATTACAACAAAAAGTGGCATTGTAAGAAGCTTCCAGACGAGAGATTTCACCTACATCAGATCCTGGTCAAGAACAAACATCCAATGTGTCATCCATATAATAGAAGATGCATAAAGGAAAACCATAACATATCCATTCTTCACAAGTTTCACCTTGAATGTCACAGGCTTTATTCTCTGAAAGCAGCTCAGACTGCATATGTGGCAGCTCCTCACAAATAGATGAGCGGACATAATGACCAGAACTTGCTCCTGTTCTCCTGAAGGAAAAAAACAAGGCCACCAGACAACTCCAATCAAGCACAATTTCAACACTGTATCCCTCAGTGATTTGAATAAGCATCATAGAAGAACCTGATATTAGAAATGAGAAAGACAAAGGAATTCACGTTACCAAGCTTACATTAAATCAGGGATTAGTGGCTTCATATCAGTAGAGATGAGATTCCCCTGATCTGGCATAGCTGACTCACGCTGCTCGGGAAGAGCCTCAGGCCCAGACTCAATCTTTTCATAGACACTACCATGCGAAGGATCATTCAAACAGCCTATGAAATGTATAACCATAAACAAAGTAACAAAAGATGTTACATGGTACTATATGACATGGAATTAGAATCAAGATAGCATAATCAACCTTGCAATTTTGCATTGGACTCAAACCCTAACCATTCTGATGTTTAGGCGCATGACTAAGCAAACAACAGAACTATTGACACCTAAATTCATAATGGAACATCCTATCGTCTGAGGACCACAAAACAATCTCAAGTATCTAATCCCCCCTAATCACTACAAGAATTTTTTTTTTGGTTGAAAATTTCCTACAAGATATATCAACTAAATCTATGCTCTCAAACGGTATGCAAGAAAAAGCAATACCGAAAAGTATACACCACCAGAGACTTGAAAAATTCCTTAGAAAGAGTATTAACTCCACAAAATTAACCAGGGAAAGAGTACCTGCAGAAAAGTTAACTAGTGAAGAGTCTGAAAGCCCATCTACATTGATTAATCTCTACAAATAAACAACAAAAAAAGAAGATTACAAGCATGCACATCAGTCTAATGAAATCCAACTAAACTGAAAATGAGGAAATGACAAAATGAAAATAGAATCCAGAGGAAGATTAGGTCAAGAAGTTAGTGCAGATACACAGAACAAAAAAGCCTTGAGGTACTGTTATATTTGTCTACAATCTTTGCAATGGTATGAAGGAAAATAAAAGTTACACAGATCCCTCCGCTCTCGCCAATAGCGATACTCATTAGAGTGGGAACCAAATTACATGGTAGCTCACTGCAACTATGAAAATAGTAATTGGAGCAAAAACCACAGAATTCATTCGGAGAATATAGCATTGAGATTCAAAATCATCAGAGAGAGAAAAAAAAAGGAACACAAGACTTTGATTCTAAATAACCATTTGTTACTAATTAACCAACTCAAGATTTTCTCTCACCTACAAGAATATCAACCCTTCACTGAACATGATAGACTAGATGCAAATACACCAGTTGTAATATAACACTGAGCAGATATATTATCCATGTCCAATTAGAACATCAAACAACTGTGACACAGCAAGTCATACTAAGCAAACTAGCAAATGCTACTATTCATATTGCAATATCGAACAAAAAACACATTAACACTCGTAACATGCTGCCATAATAATATGCAACGGAAATAAACAAATCATAAATTTTGACTCCTACACAAATGAAATTAATGAGACAGACAGAAAAGATCTCTTCAAATTTCAGTACAAGGCTTGACAAACAACAAATAACATTCTTGAGGTAGTGTTCTATCAATTACATTATGGTAAGATTAATTACCTCCTCAGTGGAATCAGGAACTGAAGATTGAGTATTATTTTCTGGTTCCTTCGTTAGGGATCGGTCCACTTTGGACTCATCCATCTCTACCCCACTGTCAATCAAACTTTCTTCCGATGAGCAAATTACCCTGTTTCCCCTCAAAATCTTAATACTGCTTTTGGTCCTTCTTCGAGGAGGAACTGACTTCACAGCAACGGCATCTGGGATATCAGACTCTGACATTTTTATACCATTTAGAAATATCAGCTCATCTCAGACTCTAATAAAATAATGCAATCTCGTTTAACTTTCAGAAGATTATGTAAAGTACCCATAAAAGCATGATTTTCAAACCACTTTACTATTTTGCTTTGCAAATCAGGAACTAAACTATCTTCCTGCAGAAAAAAGGTTTGCAGTCAGGGAAGAGCACTGATAAGAGTTATCAACAAAAAGAGATGAGAGGAACTATTCGTTTTGAGCTTTACAGCAAGAGTTGAAACTAGTCTTTCAGGTGAGATCCCAAGCTCTGATGCTACATCTTTGATATTAACTTTTCCTCGATCAATTAACTACATAAACATGAATGAGACACAAAATCTTAGTAAAAACAATACTAAGATTACAACTAAAGAAAAGGTAATTAATTAAGATAAGATAATTTCTTTGCAAGCATCCGACAAAGTACCCCCAACTACCTTCCTCAAAGCCAATGCAAGATTTTTCAATTCAGAAGAGTTCTCAAACATCCCAATCCTATTTTGTTGCTCGACATCGCCAATTTCAGACATATGCACGGCATTCGATGTACAATCAGACACTCCTGTTTCATGCAATTCTCTATCATTAGCTTTGCCAGCATTGCTATCTAGAACATCTGCATTGGCAGTAGCATCACCTCGATTTTGGCTAATATTCGACCTGCACTCTTTGTCCGTTGACAAAGTCTCTGAATTGGCAACAGACAAGTCACCGCCGATAGATGTCAAAGGATCCTCTACGGAAGAAAAGGTCCTACCATCAATGACTTCTGAGTGCTTTGCACAAAATGCCCGTAACTCAACCTGCAAAAGAAATGTTAAGGCAAGGACAACAATGAAACAGAAAGGACAAGAGCTCTAATCAGAGACACTTGCCGCAGATCACAGCATAAAATCAATAAATAAAGAGTATGTGACTAGTTGCATCAATACAAGCAAAAGAGTGAAGAACAGGAAAATGACTTACATTGTCACATCCGTATTTTCCCCAAACCTCCATTTGCTGTCTAGCCTCTCTTGCACATATAGGATGAAAAGTAGCTCGACAAGCACCTAAATGTTGAATGCAACGAGTTATAATCGATGGAAACATGTGATTCACATACTTAACAACCCAATTCTAAGCCAGAGAGGAAGCGAGAGTTGGGGGGAAGAGAGAGGGATGGGTAAATTAACAGTATCATACACAAGAAACGGAACCAAAGCCACACTTCAGTGCATCACTTAATTGCATAAGCAAAAGGAAGAACTTTTTTACAAATTAATTTAACTTACTCCATCTGCAGTAAATTCCTGCAAACAGTAATAAAACTTTAAAAGAGCATCAAATTTAGTAGCCTCATACTTAATGCATAGATAAGTTGGGTACCCACGTATTATATTCACCGAGCCCAAATCACAAGATAATGCTTATGGCTAACCATTAATATCAACAACACTTTCAGGTTTGTTGAAGTGCAAACTCCAATGAACTCCCCCTCACAGCAGATTCAATAGAAGTGAAGCATCCTTGATTTCTACTCAAGAGAACAAGTAACTAGACAATATAGAACAGATGTATAGTTTCCCAATGCTTTACATTGTGTTGCAGAGTCATCGTATGTATTGAGCTTGCACAGAAAATAAGGACAAGATTGGCAGATGCTCCAGTACTTTACATATAGTATAACTGCCTAAACAACAAGCAAAAACAGTAACCACATGCCAATTGGAAGAAATTCAATTTCCATTTTGTCAGTTTCAGTCCCCAACCTTCTAACCTCCATTTTCAATATCTATATTTTCAAACAATGGTACTATCTTTTTCGAGAAAAGAATGAAAAGAATGAGAAGTCATCTATTCTGCACCCACTTAGTGCACTAGTGACCACCTATACGTAGGGAGCCATTACTAAGCATTCAGATAAAAAATTATTGGTCCAACATAGTGATCCAACAAAATAGGAAAAGAAGAACACGCAAATTCAGATATGGCAAGTTCATGATATCTGTACCAACAACACATAAAAACTTGAAAAGCTCATAGCCCCACCAAATGAAAGGCCTTATCCTTGTTGAGGTCTGACAATAAAATAATGCCTACCGAGTAAGAATGATACATAGAGACAACACAAGTGCTTAATCAAGGAGTGTGAGAGATCAGATTGTGCAATTAAACCTACATACATCTGAAAATGTTTTTCCTTTCCATAACCAGCACTCATACTTTTTAATCAAATACAAAATGAAAGAGCTGAAGGAGGCTATAAAATAAAAGTTCCCCTCAACCTCCTCAAAAACTACACAGAAGAAGTTTGGACAAGAATTACAAAGTCAATAATGAACCTCAAAGAAAATGGGAATAATTTGGGGGGAAAAAAGCAATTGCAAAAAATTACACCAGGCAACCTATGAGCTAGTTAGATCCTGGCTCTGCAACCAAAGTGATGCACTATTTCCAACATAGTCTAATCCAGTGTAAGACTGAAAAATAAGGACACGAAGCAACAACACATACCATGACTGCACCTGATACATGCACCAAATTTCATCTTGCATATAGTACAAATCAACTTCCTCCTTGTTTCCTTCAAGTTGCTGACATGCATAATAGGCTCCATACTTATCAGATCACCTATGTAGACCTCAGGCATCCATTGAGAGCAAAACAAGTGAGCAAACCCCACACCAGAGTCACCATTTTCTGTACTGACTGGTTTCAGAGCACCACCCTGCGTTGGACAAAGCACACAAGGCTGTTTCACAGAATCACTTCCTTCAGGTCTCTGCTTACACCAAGAACATAACCAAGACTCATTCACATTTCCTTGCACACCATAACACTTGCGATGAACTGCAACCTTACATGAACTGCAAACAATTAGCCTGTTTGCATCATTACCCATCTCACCCTTGCAACAAAAATCACACAAAGTTGAGTTCCCTTCACAAGGATAAGCAATCAAAACCTTATCCAACCCAGCATCTGTGCCTAAAAGTTTTCGCTTCTTGGATGGACGCTCTGAAGTTAGTACAATCCTGTTCCTACAACCTAAAAGCCATCCTAAACCACCAGATAAATCCAAGTCAGAGAGCACCCTTCTTTCATCCGAAGGCAGGACTTTGGCCCCATCAGTTTCTGCTCCCATACTGTCAATTTCCACAAGGTGCTCGTCCCCCAGCTTCACATTATCGCTTGGCTGAACTCCATTACTTTCATTTCCACAAGTTGCTTTAGTTTCAGTATCCACATCCTCGGTACTTGGAACTGAGTCAGCTTTCTCATTACTCTGATCCCGAATATGCATGTCATTACTCGCATTATCCAAGTTTTCCAATAGGTAAGGTTTACCATTTTTCTTGTTCTCTATATACGGAAATAAAAAACAATTACTAGCATCTAAAGTCCTAAACAAGGAAGATATTTCAGATAAAGCATCAATATCCGCCAATGCTAAGTCCCTAAAGTACTCCTCCGTTTCAACCCAAATATTACCTCCCTTGGACCGCTCACTAGCTCTCGAAGACTTCTTCTCTGCACCAGAATGCGACCTCTTATGCCTTTTCCTACCATCGGATTGCTTCAACAAACTGGCCAATCCACTAGGCAAAGTAGTGACAGTCGAAACATTCGAATTAACAGACCCAGACCCGTCCTCAGGGACATCAAATGGCGAGCGCTCACATAAGGCTTTACGAGCCTGAGACAATAAATCAATGTCTAATGAAACTGGTTTCTTACTCGTAGCCGGTGGTCGGTCCATTTGAGTCTCCGATGACTTGGACGTCGGAACCCTAGGGCGGCAACGCCTCTCGTCAGTGCCGCAACCTCCATCAGGAGCCCTCCCCATCATCTTAGTCCGTCGGTGACATCGGCCTCTGGTCATCACCGACACCGTCCACCGCCAGCACCACCCCCTTTGCACTCCATCATAAAAACCCAACCGTTACTAACAGTCCCGACTCCGCTTCAAATCCCCACGTAAAAAATTTTTTTAAAAGCCCAATTTCCCACCTAACCCTAACCCTAATACTTCACCAAATAATTTCGCTGGTCCCCGAGATTTCACAGACGCAGGCAGGAGGATGACAATATACAAAAAAGGGAGTCGCGGCTAGGGTTAGGGTTTCGATTGCCCCGGTTCGCGCTGCTGTGGATCCGTTTTCACGAGGTGGTTTCTCTTTTTCGTTTTCGTGCGTTGTTTTTTCCTTCGATTTTCTCCACTGGCCTTTTTTTGTTTTCTTTTTCTTTTTTTCCCGTGTAAGTTTGATTTCGCTTTGGAAGGGAGAGAAAAATTCGCGTTTTTTGCAGGCAAGAGGGGACGTTTTTGTCCCGGGGGGGGTACATATGTGTATTCGTGTGCCGCCTCCAGTTGTACACTCGGCATGTTTCTAGGGGCCCATTCTTTTTTTCACTGTTTTACCCTTTCTCGTCGATCTTGGCTTTCTTTTACTGTTCAGCTTTGGACAGTCGACACGCAATCTTCAATTTTAGTTTTAGCGAATGTCTGTCGTATATTTTGAAAGTAAAAACTGTTATTTACGGTTGCTCTTTGGGATTTTATTCTTATCCAACTTGTTCGAATAGGATTACGCTTCCCACAATGTGCCCCAACTTTTTATCTTTAATCGTGGTCCTGCTTAAAGAAAATGTGTTAGGATAGAATCAAAGATTTAGCCTTTTCGTGTGGTCCAAATGGACTTTCAAAGTACCTCGGTATTACGAAAGTTTTACTTCTTAAAATGTTAAATACTTAAATTTTTAATTTGTATTGCATTATTTAAATCAAATTTATTTTAATTTTGATTTAGAATAAATGATGAAATTCTTTAAATATTTTTAATATTAAAAAATACAATTTAACAATTATTTAGATTGCAAAATAATTTATTTAAAAAATAATAATGTACTAAAAATTTCATAATATC
>JANIHZ010000002.1:10541944-10555037 GCA_027478365.1 Erythroxylum rufum
TATATTTTAATTAATTACATTTTAAATCAAACTCATTCCTCTCATACATGGAGAGTATGGACCATTACCTAAAATTTGGGTATGAAAAAACTATTCAATCAATCATAATAACCAACCAATCATTACCATTCATTCCATTCTCATTGATTTATTCTCATACCCCTTAACCAAGCACCCCCTAAGTTAAATCTCTAAGTAATTGAACTTTTGACCCCATAATTTTGATAACTAAGTGTTACGTTAATATTGATGTGAATCTTTTTAATTTTTTAGTGTGATATCCAGTGGTGAGTCCTCACAAAGAAAACCTCAATTCCATATTTTCCTCTCATTTGAAATACATAATTATACAATTATCTCTCCATCGTCTGTCTTAATCTCGTAACCCAAATTGGAGGATTGGGAGATATTAAAAATATTGAATTGATTAGTATAGGCTAGCGTAATCTTATAACAATTACCATCTTAATTATATGTATATGACATTTAAGACATTTATAGGAAGTATTTTATTTTGCTAAATATGTCATGGGCCTTAGGTCCATTCACCAATCTCGTCCAAGTCTTTTCATTAGACTTATGGCCCATCATAAAATATATTTTATCCTACTTGATGTACTTTTATATATTTATGACATATGGATCAAGTCATGGTTGTGTGGTATGTGTGGAAAAGATTGGTGAATATGATTCTAAATGCCCTCATTTTCTTCTTCATTATGTTGATTCTTGTTTTGCAATAGTTCATTAAGGAATCATGTCTTTAATCAATGTTCATCACCTTTAAAAGTTATTCCTCTAATCTCATTGTTTTCACATCCTTCAAATTTATAGAATTTTATTTTAGTTGGTTGAAGGATATTCATGTTATTAATTTAATTTGTCACCCAAATACTAACCATTATTATGAGAGTCATTTTTTAAGTTTTGAAGACATTTTTACCTCTTAATTTTTTTAATTTTCATTCTTTCCATACATAATTTTTGGAAATGTTTGTAAACATAAGCATGCCCTTTTTGGAAAGCAAATATTCATACAAGTATTTCATGTTCTTTTGATAGGTTTTTCAATAAAAATGATTGAAATATGAACAATTTTTAAATTCTTCATAGCTCAAAACTTTTCGTTCTTCAATCTCTTACTGACAGTTCTTTGTCCAAATTGATGTCATGGATCACTTAGTAAAACCCCTCTAAAATCGTAAAGAATAATTTCTCTAACAATGATTTATTATTAGGTTAAGTTGTGGGTTGCCTATGGGCGATAAAACTCATCTAAAAATTAAAGGATAAATATTTACAGATATATCTATATCTCTATCAAATATTTACAATTATGTCATTGTTGAATATTTAGTATTATTTCATTACAAAATATTTGCAATTATGTTATTAATGAATTTTATCAAGTCTACTTCTAAGTATTTATAATTATGCTACTACTAAACACTTACATAAAAATTTATCATTTTTCCGTCGTTGAGTATTTATTTACAACATTCCTTCTTAATTTGCAAATTTATCCTTGTTTGAATATTTATAGTTTTCCCACTAAAAATAAATAAAATTTCTATCATTGTTATTGCATTGAGAGAGGTGTCTTAATATGTTTTAATTACAATGAATATTTCATCGATTTACATGATAACTTTGCTATATTTTGGATAACTTTATGTTTTTTTGACTAGTTATCATTTGTTTAATTTATCATTTTGTTGTGCTAATTTTTTTATTAACATGTTTTGAATATAATTGAATATTGTAAGCTTATGAACTTACCTTTTGTAAGCATAGGCATTCATATATTTTCATTTACTTTTTTTTCCAGTATCTTACCGATTTTTTTACTAAGATTTATACGAATAATGAAAATATCCTATTAATAAGTTCACTGTTTAGTAGGATGTTTAAATTGGTGAAGAGAAATATTGAATATTATAAATCTACATAATTTTACTATTCTTTTGATAATTGACTGATGCATTTGATTGTGATATTTAATGCACTAGTTTTACATGAGAACAAGTATATTTTTTATGATTAATGGATAGTAGCATTAGATGATCACTTTTATAAATCTTTTAAGAAATTTAAAGAAAAAGTGAATAGCATGATCTTGTATTGCATGCGTATTAATGTTTCTTTTATGATTTTTCTTTAACTCCAAACAATCCTCAGTTCTCTACCATTTTAAAGCTTAGTAGGACTAATCACAAATAATTTGTTGAATCTCTCATGATGAACTTCACAATCATAAAATTGGATATAACCTTAGGAGAAGACTCTCCTCCTAACGCCATTTCTAAGACTTTTTCTAGTGCTAAGAAGATTTATAGTGAATGGGAGTACTCAAATCAATCTTATTTGATGATTATAAATCTCATAAAGGAATCAATAGGTGTTGACATTCCAAAAATTGAGAATATTAAGGAATTTCTTAAAGTCATTTACAAGAAGTATAAGAAGTTCTCTAAGAATAAGAAGAATAAGGTCTTGAGCATTCTACATTCCATTATTTATAAGTGTATTAGTAGGATTAGAGAATATAATGACAAAATTGTAGCTTGGTATCACAAGATTAAGGCAAATATAGAGCTTGATAAGGACTAAATTGTATTGTTTATTATGGTTTCACTTTCGTCCCATTTTAGTTCCATTAGGTCAAGTTACAATGCTGAGTAAGAGTAACAGATTATAGAGAAGACAACCACGGTTCGTGCCAAGGAGGAGGATGTTATAAAAATAGGAAGGACAAAAGGTGTGGCAATGGCTTCCTTCAAAGAATAGTAATAATAACAAGTTTTTTAAGAAATAAAATAGGGGCAGGAAATGGAGTGGGAAAAGAGTAGCCTTAGATTCCATTGCTCTAAAAAATGAGGGCTTCAAAGGAAAATACAATTACTACCAAAAGTTTAGGCGTAAGAAGGTAGATTGTATAAAGGTTAAGGCTAAAGTATAAAATTAAGGTAATCTTTTGTTGATAGTTTACTTAGAATATAATATTATTAATGCACCTTCTAATATTTAGTAATTAGAAAATGGTACTATAATTCATGTTATAAATTTATCACAGGAAATGATAAACAAAAAGAAGCCAGCTAGTATGCAGCAATACGTATATATGGACATGGTATAAGAAACAAAGTTGAGTTTTTTAGGGACAATAACATTACAACTTATTTTATGACCTTGTTTTGAGTTCCGTGAAATTGAATACATTCCTTTAATTAGGACAAATTTAGCTTTTAAATGTTTTTAAAAAGAATTGGTTATAATTACGCATCGTTAGCTGGCTCTTACTTATGTATCCATCTTGTGAGTTTTGAATATTGATTTGTTATTCCAGCATATTGTATGACTTTGATACATTAAGAGGGATAACAACTTGAGGAGACATACCGAATATAGTACTTTTCAATTGAATTTATCAAATATTTACCTTTTATGGTTCCCTACTCCCATTAAATTGACCATTCTTAATGAAACAAGCATTACTATACTTAAATATTCTCATATCGTAGTTAGGACAGTAAAATCTATACCTATTGACTTTTTGAGATAATCGATGAAGTGACCATTAATGGTCCTTACATCAAGCTTCTTTTCATATGAATTATATACCTTTGTTTATGTCAAATAATCCCAAATACGAAGGTATCTTAAACTAGGTTTCCCTTCTGTCTACAGTTAGTAAGGAGTCTTAGAAATTGCCTTATTAGGAACCTTTTAAGAAGATATGCAACACTCTTTAATACTGCATCCACAAGAATACATGTGTATTGTTGTAACTTTGCATACTCCGAACCATATCCATAAGAGTGCGATCTCAACTTTCAGCTGTACTATTTTATTATGGTTTATTGGGCATTGTTTACTATGCATATATGCTGGACTTTTAAGAAATTTTGCAAATAGACCTAAACTGCATCAAACTTACTATAATATTCACCACTTTTATCAATCTTGGCTCTTTTATTTTTCTATCTAGCTGACTTTTCACCTCATTAATGAAAACTTGAGGATGTCTATTAACTAAAACTTTTCATACAACAAATACAAGTCGCAATACTATAAGAAGTCATTAGTAAAAGTGAAGAAATATTTTTTACTACTTAAGATGGAATATCAAAAAGACCACAGATGTTAGTATGTATCAACTCAAGAAGTTGACTGCTTCTCGTAGATGGATTCCTTGGTATGCATTTGGTTTGGTTACCTTTAATACAATCCACACATACATCCTAGTTAGCAAAATTCAATTAAGGTAAGATTTTACTTTTCACTAACCTCAATGCCCTTTATTTGGATATGTGACATAACTTTTGATGCTACAAGAAAGTAGAATGCTCATTATGTGTGCTACGTTTACTAGATATACTATTTCCAACATGAAATGGAGACTCAACAAAATCAACACCAAGATTGAAGCGATATAAACAATCAACAGAAGTACTAAAACTTTAATAGTACTTATGTTTATGCAATTGAAAGAACTTTGTTTTTAATCTTAAAGTTAAATCTTATATCAATAAATTTTCCAATATAAACTAGATTATGATTATATCTAGAAATAGAAAGACACATTTCTAGATCCAAATAACATATAGTTTTTAAGATTAATTTGCTCCTCCCAATTCCTTTAATTCATGCTTCATTATATACAAGAACTTTTTAGTTCCATTTATAGGTTAGGTTGAAAGGAATTCCTATGTAATATATGACATGTGACATGTTTATAGTTGTATAAGAAACTAACTACAAGTTATTATTAGGCACTTTAATAAGAATTTATCTAAAACATGCTAAAACTTAATGTATACCTTTCTTTTTAAACCATACATTTCTTTTCGAAAAATCTTTTTTAAAGTGACCAACCTTCTTGCAGAAGTAATACCTCTACTCTTTATGAACTTGACTAAACTTTATTAGGCCTTTATCATTCTTTTTGTCCTTCTTACCTGACTTAGCTTTGCTGCTACTAGATTTGACATGAATCGTGAATTGTATTCCTTCATCTTCTTGAACCTTCCTTACTCTTAATCTAGTATGGCCTTAATTTTTTAAAGTTATATTTTTCCTTAAGGGTATTATACTTGAAACTGGATAAACTTAGAAGGAAGCAAGTTGATGATAAACTGAACTAGAAAAGACTTACTTACATCAATACCCATTTATTTAAGCTTTGTTATTAGATTTGTCATGCCCATCATATGATCATAAAGGGGTTGTGAACAGTCAAACTTTTTGGTTGTCAGTTCACTTATTAGGTTCCCATAACGGACTTGTCAGCTATATCTGATTAGGAACACTCCTTAATCTTCATCATAAATTCTTTTGTATTATTTGCTTTAAGAATTAGTGGTTTAAAATTTTTAGCTATCATCATCCATGTCAGTTTAAGTTCGTCCTGCTTGACCGCTCTAAAGCCTTGTGAGAAAACTTGTCAACTTTTTTACTAGTCTCAATAATAGCTACAAGCTTTTCACCCGAAACTATTTTTAGATCAAATCTATAACACCCAACTGAAATTAGCTTTTCTCATACCAATCCGCACAATTTAGCCCATTAAACTTGACCAACCCAATGCCCAGAGCTAACAATTTAGGAAAAGCGGAAAACATTACACAAGCTCACACATTAAATGCTTTGAGTAACTTTAACAAACTCAAACAAACAATAAACATTGACTATGTATTTAAGTTCACCTTTGGGTGATAGTTGAATTCATAATTTTAACCAATAATGATGCTAACATAAACATACTTTAATAGACAATCTATCATACTCAAGTTAACATATATGTTATCTTTGGATATGCAATTACATTCATTAAGTATGGCAATAAGCACCTTCAGTGTCATTGATCATAAGCCATGGTCCACCTTTAGACGATCTCTTTAGCGTTATAGCTATTGATTTCAATTGTTCAGTTCAACCTTTTGTATCATTTAGTAGCATTACATAAACATATACAGTTGAAAATGCACAGTTAAATGCATAAACATCTTTTCAAAATAGGTCATTTTGGTAACTAACAAGCTTTCCATGCAATGGACATTTAATAAGATAAGTCTTGAACACAAAACTGTGAACTGATTCCTTTGGAGAGGTTAATCAGAAGCCTCTATTACGAACCATGACCAATTCAACTGAAAAAATTCATTTTTAATTCAAATAATTAATATAGTATTTTCGGTTTCAAATTATATGAACTCACAAAGTTAATCTTAGAAATATGATCTTTTTAACGCAATTTAAAAAGCCAAAATTTTGTTTCGATATAAGTAATAATAGTAATAGAGACTTATCTTGATCTATGATTTCTTGTTTTTATATTAAAAAGTCAAAACTCTTTTTTTATATTTCTCCTCTCCTACTTTTCTTCTTTTTTTAATAGTTTGGAGTAAATTTGAAACTTTCCTAATTCTGTTTTCTTTTTTTTTCTATAACCGCTAATTTTAAAGCGAGAAGGAAAAGATTTAAAATCCCTTCTTCCGACTTTAATTTTCTTAAATTCAATAAGAATCACCTTGAACCTCCTTTTATTAATATCAATCCAACAAATCACAAACAATGAACAAGAACTTTGAAAAGTAAAAGAAGTATTTTAAAGAATGGAAGCAGACATACATAGCAGTTTAAGATTATTTATGGAACTTATTCTATAATTTTTCCAGTTATCCAACTTGTCTATTCTTCACAATATGCTTATTATGAAAATGTATAAATTACACAGATTGCTATATATTATTAAAATAATATAACAATGATCCACCAAAACATCAAAATAACTGTCACTCTATCACATATTTTCTACACACCAAATCCTCTTGCCTGTAAGGGTATTCTAATCAATTTTATCCATACATTTGTGTAAATCCTATATAATATATGAATAAATTTTAATAAAATAGGGTAAAAACTGATTTACATTATCAGAAGATCTGGTTTGATTTTCTGAACAAGGGCATATTAGTTGAAGAAGGAAAACTTTTCATAACACCAATGTCTTAACAATTTGTTAATAATAAATGATCTTTTATGAACTCCAAGGCGCAAGTGAGTTGGTAAGGGGCTCTCCTGGCTTAAGTGAGGTTGTGGGTTCGAACCGCTCTTATGTATGTAGCCGTTTAAAACTTGGGGCCAGAACTTTGCCTCCCGCAAAAGACCTACCAATTCGAGAGGAGATTAGTCTAGGTGTGGATGACTTAAAGGTATTTTTTTATAATTAAAACCCTCCTAAAATTTCTCGTGAGAAACCAATAAAATAAATGATCCTTTATGAGATTCAGTTGAACTTTACATGTGTTGGGCTAGGTGGCGCAACCAATCAGCTCCCTTATCCAAAGATTCTTGTTCCAAACTTGGACTGGAAGTTTTGAATGGAGTCTATTTATCACTTCATAAAGGCCCACTATAGTATAAGGAAACGACACCGAGAATGGCCCAATAGCTGCTCTCGACGAGGACCAGAGAGCGCCAATAAGCCATTTTCAAAACTCGCCTCTCTCTCTCTCTCTCTCTCTCTCCCTCAGCTTGGGCAGTGACTGACGATGCCTCTCAAATCTCACTACTACACGGTGGAGCCTACACTTGAATCTCCTACACAGACTTGTACAATCTGCTAATTTGTTCTTCAATTCGGCTTTCTTGCCGTTGGAAATGCCGTTAAGATCCGCCCATGGACAGGGAGGCTAACCTTCCCCCGCCGAAGAGTCTCGCCCGTCCGATTGTCAACGCAGACACGAGGTCGTCTTCTTCATATTCCTTTTCTTCTTCCTCTCCGCCGGACTTTCTCCGGCATGTTCAAGCCGCCTTCAAGCGTCATCGTCCACTCGGTACCTCCCGTCCCCTCTTTTTGCGCAGTAGATTTATCAAATGAATAACTGTTATTTTATTTATCTTTTTGTTTTTCATCACATTTTTTCGGAAATTATGGCTCTATCTTATGCTTGGCTCTTATGGTGAAAATTGAAAATTTGATGGCCGTGGCGTGTTTGTTTGGAATCAAGTGATTTTGAAAATCCTTTTAGGAATGAAATGAATTATATTGTAGAAAATTATTATATGTGAAGTAATCAATTTAATACTATTGAATTCATTGGCATCTCTCTATACCTTTTGTTTGAAACAGGGCTGGAATTGAATTAAGAGTGTTTAACTTCCTTCCTCCCACCTGCTAAAAGAACAGTGCTTTGTGCCAGTTATGATATTTTGGTTTAATATATGTTATAACTCGACTAGGATGGAACTCACTTTTCTATTTAACTTATTTTGAAGGAAATTTAAGTGATTTATAACTAGGATTTCCATTCCGTAGTTTTCGATGTCCCCACACACATGACATGTGGAGTTGCAAAGAATTCCCAAAATTTTAACTTGCAAATAAGTTCCATAAGTTTAGGATACACAAAATCTTAGGTTTTGGAAATTTGTAAGTAAACAATTACCAATCAGGAATGCTTCTTCAAATTTGCAGTGTATTGTTGCCTTCTTTTTTGAACCTTTAAAGTGATAACTTTTGAGAGCATCTTCAATTGGAGTAACTTCCCGAGAAAATAACTTCCAGTTGTGCTAAACCTTGTACAATGAAAAAAATCTTGTAGGTTAGTAGTAGATGCTTTATTTACTCAGATTGCAACTGCTCACATGTGTTTGGTTAAAAAGAAATATGGAGGAGTGGATAGCTTTGGTGTTGGGTGATGTTGGATCATCTTGGTTCCTATAAATTTGTTCCAATAATTGTTAAAAGCACAAATGACTGGTTTGTTGATTTTAGGTGCAATGCAGACTAATAGCATAATGCCTAGGCGTATAGTGGTCCCCCAACGTGAAACGTCTAGAAATACAACTTCAGAAGTCGGTCCTCACATAAGCTCAAAGATGGTTGAAAATGTTGCGTCAACTCATGTTCACAGTATAAAGGATTCTGCTGTACATACCAAAAATGCAATTTCTGTTGCTAAGCAAACTCAAGAAGATGCATCAATTACGCCAGCTTCCATGCTAGGCACCATCACAAAGACCACAGATGAGACCTACAACCCATTTTGTGGGAAGAGAGAACAAATTAAATCTTGCATTGATCACAAAGAAAATGATCTAGCACCTTCCTTGCTTGGAGAATCTGAAAATGCTGATGGAAAGAGCAAAGTTCAATATCAGATGAAAACAATTGCCAATTTCCAGGGTAATTTACTTTCCTTCTCACTTCCAGTTTATATCTCAAGTCAGTTGTGCTGCAGTAATTATTTGCCACTTTCATGACATTATGACTGAAGTTTCTGAATTCTTGATAATTCATAAATTTGTCACTTTGCTTTGCATGCATTTGTTTCGTCTGTTCCAATATGCAGGGGCCCGTGATGGTATGGCCACTGGAATGGGGAACTTATCTTCTCATATAAGTTCACTTTCATTGACAGAAATGGATTGGGATGCAAGCAACCAAGCAGCGACACTGAACACTATCAAAGATGATTCCAAACATCAGAACTTTCAGAATTTGGAATCTGATAACACTTTAAGATCTGAAAGTGCAATAGGTACATTACCAAAGAGAACATCAGTTATTCAGGACCATCTTCAACAGTTAAGGAGTTTTTTGAACCAACCTGCAACTCAGTCCTCGGTTGTTGGGTCATCATGCCCCACCACAACATCTGTTAATTCTACTTCAGCACCCATGCTTAATTCGACTACTCACTCCTCCCGTTTGCATCCACATAACAGTTCTAATGTGGCAGTTGAAGATTTAAGAGATCTTAATATGAAACCTCAACACGTGAATACAGGGAATACAGACCAGCTCTCAGATCCTTCACTGAAGGATACAAGTGGGGTTCTGATTGAACATCCAGTCAATGCAACCCAAGTTTCCACCTCTGTTATGGATTCTCAAATTAAGGGAAATAACCTACCTGGAAAGCAAGATAGTAGTGTTCCCAAGGAAACTGACATTCCAATCAATCCTTCTCATGCTGGTGACAAGTCAATTAAAGAGAGAGGATCGGCAAATGCTGCCACTGATGCACAATATCAAGCTCCATTTCCCAAAAGCGTAACTTCAGATGCCAAGTTGGAGCCTGCTAAACCAGAAAGACAGGAAAAGGTTTCAAGTCGTAAAGCTGTGTCAGTTCCCCGCAAAAAAACCTATGATCCTGAGATGTTCTTTAAAGTTAATGGGAAACTGTACCAAAGGCTTGGTAAGATAGGAAGTGGAGGAAGTAGTGAAGTTCACAAAGTCATTTCTTCAGAATGTACAATCTATGCGCTCAAGAAAATCAAGCTCAAGGGTCGTGATTATGCAACAGCTTATGGATTTTGCCAGGAAATTGAGTATCTGAACAAACTGAAGGGAAAAAACAACATTATACAACTAGTAGACTATGAGGTACTTGTTTGCAACCTAAAGAAATTGGTTTCAAGTAATATCCTGTTCAAGGTTGTGTGGATTTATGAACTGATACAAAATATTGAATAGTTGACTATGCATTTGAAAAATAGAGCAGCACTTAGAATATATATGATGAACAAAATTCACGTCGTAATGGGATGGTGAACTTTAATTTGTGTTGAATAATTACATGTTATTCTGTGAAGGAGGTAGTAAACACCTCCTGTGTTAAGGAACAAAGTATGTGGAACATGGCACAGTGTAGTTGGCATCTACACTCTTCAGATGAAACATTAGGAATATTGTTCACAAAAAATTCCTTAACCCTCATCCCATGTTATTCTTGTCATTTATGCACACACACAACGCCAATGCCTGTGAGTGGTTTTAAGTTTTTAGCTATAATGTATGTAAGATATTATCTGCGGGGCAATAAGAGTTACTCCACTCGAGTTCTTTTATGGAGCCTACTTTATTTTCTCAAATTCACGATCCCAAAAGATTTTTGATATACATATATTCCTGTACCATGTATAATATTCTTTTGATATCTTTAGTAGTCTTTTCAAATCAGGTGACAGACAAAGCTTTGCTTCGTGAAGTGATGAATGGGTGCATGAGCAATAAGGATGGAAGAGTCAAGGATGATGGATATATATACATGGTGCTTGAATACGGGGAAATTGATTTGGCTCACATGCTTTCGCAGAAATGGAAAGAATTGGATAGCTTCAATCAGTCTATATATGAGAATTGGCTAAGATTCTACTGGCAGGTCTGTGGGGTACACTTAACTATCATCCTTATTTTTAATTACTTTGCTAATAGTGCTTTTAATACGTCTTCTCTGTCTATCTTGCTCACTGATCTAGTATTTGATCAATTGAGCTAATTATTAACATTGTTGCCATTATTGTAATCTTGAGGAAGGTCAACTTGATAATGGGAGTCCACTTTCCTGTGCCGAGGGAACCTGCTATTCTTCCTGTTGCTGATAACTGTGAAATTAGCTATATCATAGGAGATGCATCCTTTAACTGTTTTGATATGATATAGAACCTCTTTTTTAAATAGTTTTGAGTACTCAATGAAAGATCGCGATGTTCTCTCCTGTTACTTTTCTAACTTCAGATGGTTTTCTAAACAAAAATGCGGTGATCAGCTAAGCCATCTAATTCATCATTTTAAATTATCTTTCAGCAAATACTTGAAGCTGTCAACACCATACACGAAGAGCGGATAGTGCACTCTGACTTGAAGCCAGCAAACTTTCTTCTTGTCAAAGGTTCTTTAAAATTGATTGATTTTGGTATTGCCAAAGCCATAATGAGTGATACGACCAACATCCAAAGGGATTCACAGGTATCTTAGAAAATAATCCATACTTTTACATGTCAGCCATTTGATTTTCTATATAGGTATGTGTTAAAAGTAAATCTTGCAAACTTCTAACAAATTGTAGGTTGGTACATTAAGCTACATGTCTCCCGAGGCTTTCATGTGCAATGAGATGGATGCAAATGGAAACACTATCAAATGTGGTCGTCCGTCAGATATATGGTCTCTTGGTTGCATTCTTTACCAAATGGTGTATGGAAGAACTCCATTTTCTGAGTACAAGACTTTCTGGGCCAAATTCAAAGTGATCACGGATCCAAACCATGAAATAACTTATGAGCCTGTATCAAACCCCTGGCTTCTTGATCTTATGAAAAAATGTCTTGCGTGGGACCGCAATGAAAGATGGAGAATTCCTCAACTACTTCAACACCCTTTTCTAGTTCCTCCAATTCCGTCCCAACCATCCTCGTCTCATGACCATGGATCTAAGTTGCTTCAACTTGTTGCTGAAGCTTTTGCCAATGACCAGGAAGCGTCTATGCTCTGCAGCGAAATCCAACAACTACTAAGAGATCCACCCACAGCATCTCAGTCAATAACATCACGAGATCAACAGTGTATGTTGCTTTCTCAATTGTCTAAACTTTGTTTTCAGCTTCGGGAATGTCTGACAGTGACATCGAGAGAATAGAAAACATAATAAGGTGTATAAAATAAGAACTTGTGTGTCAGCTTGGGATGTTCTTTCTATGAAATTGAATAGTCATGCATATCCTATCCCACATTTGTTTGTAAGAATATGTAATCATCATGTATTATCATGTTTTGACAGAAAGCTCTTGTTTTCACCTAGTTCTTGTAAGAAATTTGAGGCCACTAATATTATCTACTCCCCACCCAAAACGTAGATCTGCATGAAAATGACTAAGCATAACAATTATACGAACATGCAACTATGACAGTTGAGGACCTTGGAGACGAGACAACAAGGTTTTGCATTAGCTTGTACATATGTTGTGGAAAGATTAGAAATCAAGGCCCCTTAGGGGGTGGACCAACCAATACAGAATGTTTCAGGTAACTATTCTTGTTTGTGAACTTTAACACTCGGCCAGCCAATATGTCAAATGGATTATGATAAAGTGGATAGGATTTTGCAATTTTTCCTTTTAATAAATTGTGGACTTCAATTTAGCATTCAATTTATTTGAAATACTTATGAAGTGTGGTTAATCGAATACGAAAACGCATTGATCTATTGATATTATTATCGAATTTATCATTTAATCATAATTTATCAAATAATTTATTTAAAATAAATAATAACGTACCGATTAACTTGTTAGTTTACGTTAT
>JANIHZ010000002.1:10585459-10597160 GCA_027478365.1 Erythroxylum rufum
ATCTGCATGAGTTATTTTACACATATATAATTAATATTAAATAACAAATTTTACCAAATTTTTCAAATAAATAGTTAATTTTTTGTACTAATCAAATCAACTAATATATTCTATTCTTAATTAATCACTAATAAAATCAGCCACCAATGCTTACTGCCAAATCGGCCAAGACACATATCAGCTAACAATAGCCCGAGACACACGGCCGAGTGGATAAGCTCCACCACAGTCATGACGATCAACTAGGTGCAGGGCCCGCAAAAAATATGAACAGTTGAGTATAAATGCGTCTGTGACGAAAAACCTAAAGCTCGTTACTCCTTAGTACCTGTAATTTGCCTCGGTCTCCCCGTCATAAAGAGGAAGACGAAGAGATCCTTCATCTTATGCCACCTACGCCTTGCTTGCGTATCTTTACATCTCCTCTTGGTACGTTGTCGTATTGTTTTCTAGGACACCTCACTTCTGGAAGCCAAAGAGCTTATAGTCTCTCTCAATACCTACCCGTAGCAGGTTTGTGTTTGGTTGATAAGAAAAAAGAGTGGAAAGCGTAAAATAGCAGTTTGTACTTAGTTTTGACTGAAAGTCTGATAGCATTCGCATCTTGTTTATTGATTTAGCAATGGATAGTAGTTCAGCTTGTAAGCTGGTGTTGTGTGGAAAATCATGTGCGGAGAATGAAATTGCTCGTTCTTTGAAGATCAACGGAACTCTTAAACTCCCCGACAATGGAGAACTTTCCGTGCTTTTGCAATCAGAAGTTGATAAAACTTGTGAGGATAAGTCTTTCAATGTAGAATTGTTCATGAACTCTCTCTCAACTAATCAATTCGGTAGGTTTTTCATTTGGTCGCCTAGGTTGACCTCAACTCACGATGTGGTTACCCAGTAAGCATCACCCAAAGTCTAATCTTTCTACAATTGTGTAGATGCTGCGTAGATGCTTAAACTTGATTACTAATGTGGCAGCAATTTTAAAGAGCTTCCAATTGGCGCAGTTTGTGTTGCCGATATCCAATATAAAGGAAGAGGTTTGTAATGCTTGTGGAGTTTGATCTCCTTGTGTAAATGCTTGACATTAAGTTCTACTATTGTTGTTTGATCGTATAGGCAGGTCGAAAAATCTGTGGGAATCTCCAATTGGTTGCCTATTGTTTTCATTTACTGTTCAAATGGAGGACGGGAGAATTGTGCCATTGTTACAATATGTAGTATCTCTCGCTGTTACAGAGGCAATAAACGATGTCTGCAATAAAGAGGTTTGTGTTGATCATTTCATGATATTCATATGGAGGAAAGCGGTTTGCACCTCTGTTGAAGGAACATAAAAGGCCCACACTTTCTTCGAATATGTAGGACATGTCCTTTTATCTGATATTGAATTCAGCATAATGACTTTAAAAACTAGACTTACTGAAGTCTCGGCTATAGTAAGTGCTCTTAAATAACAAATTAAAGAATTGAGGATACTGATAACTGTAAGATCAGATAAAGTTTGACACTACATAAATATGTTATTCCATGTTGTATTGTATTATAAAGGCAAATTGTCACAGAAAGGAAATTTTGTAAATTTTAGTGCTCAGTGCATGATTGTACTTCATCTAGAAAAGAGTATTTATTGGCAACATATTGTCTAGGCAGCTAGCTTAGATGAAAAAACATATTTGGAGATTGTAAGACGTCATGTAAGAGACTGAGGTCTATTTTTCCTTTTTGCTGGCATTTTCACTACCATCACTCAGACCTGTTTTTTGCTTCCATGAAATATAGACATTAATATGCCAGTTTGAACATCTATTTCAGGGTTTACCATATCTTGATGTTAAAATAAAATGGCCAAATGATCTATACCTGAATGGCCTTAAAGTTGGAGGCATCTTATGCACCTCAACATATAAATTGAAGAAGTTCAATGTCAGCGCTGGTAGACTCTTCATTGTGTGCTATACACTTTTGTTTCTGGTATCTGTATCTGTATCTGTGTTTCTGTATGTGTAATAAGTCTTTTGGTAAACTTGTCTATTTTTGTAGGCATTGGATTGAATGTTAACAATGAGAAGCCAACAACATGCTTGAATGAAGTGCTGAGAAAATTGTCCACTTCTGATTTTCAACTTAGAAGAGAAGACGTTCTTGCTGCTTTTTTCAACAAATTTGAAAAACTTTATGATCTCTTCATAAATCAAGGTGGCCTATCATTTACAATTATGGAAAAGGCATTTTTGACATTTATACCGTTCTAATGATAATTCTCTTGTAGGAAAGTTCCTTTCAATTTAATCCTTTGACTCCCATAAATTTCAATGTTGATTAGATCCAATTAGAATGTCATCTCATATTGATGGAAGAGTTGCAATTTTCTAGTTCGATCTCGATAAACCTCATAACTGGAAGGAAATTATATGGTTGAAGAAACATCCTTGGGCTTTTCTTAATGGTTATTAGTCATTATCATAAATAAATGGAAGAGTAGGTCATGAAAGTTTCCATGGAGATCTAGTGGTCAAGGTCATTTATTGATTTACTTTCTCATGCAAAATCAATAGTCAAATACTTTATTTTAAATTTCCTTTTAGTGTCTGGTTCATCTTTGATGTCGTATTTTTCATTTGTTTGTCCAGTACTTTACTGTTCAGGATTCCTATTCCAACCTTTGTTGTATTATAATCCCACCTGTTAGATGAAATTGCAGGATCACATATAACAGAATCTATCGGTTAAGCTAATTTATCAATTTACTTGCTTATGCAAACTTAATACTAGAATACTTAGTTTTAGATTTTTTAATGGTGTGTACTTCCATCTTTGAGGTCATAGTTTCTTTTATTGACCCAAGGCTCTACTGTTTGGGATTTTTCTTATACACTTTTGTTGTATACTTGAAATAGCTTGATCGTAATAATATGTTTGGTCTGTTCCCATCTCCTATTTTGGGAGCTTGGAAAGGAATGGAGAGATTCTTCAGTTCTACTCTTATCCAAAGTAAAACTGGAATTAGCTACTTTGCTCATGAATCATGTAATAATTATAATTAAGCTACCAACAAGACGAAGCCCTTCTGGAGACATGAGCAAAGTTGCAAAATCTTAAAGTTAGGTGAGACTTGTGTGGAAACTTTTGACACACAGTTTGCATCAAATGAACTTGTTTATGGGCCTAGTTTCAATTAGAATGTGATATATTTTTCTAGATATTGCTGAACTTGCCTTAGCGTAATATGAAGTTGTTTTGCTGTATATGTTCCAGGCTTTCAAACTCTTGAGGATCTGTATTACAAAACATGGCTACACAGGTGGTATTTGTATTTTGGTTCCTTTCTTCTTTCATAAATGTTTCTTGTTAATGGTTTTTGGTTTTGATATTGTGAATTCTGCAAATTGGCATGTCCTAACAAATGCAGTGATGAGCTTAAGTAGTTTGGTGGATTTGTAGTGTCCCTCCTTGATTAAGTGTCATTTATCTTTGCCTGTGCATGAAGTGGACAGCGAGTCATCATACAGGAAAACAATGGAGATCAATCTGTGGAGAATGTGGTGACCATTCAGGTATGGCATACTTAGGGGTTCCAAACTGAGCTACTACATGCAAATGTAATTGTGCACATATTTAGAAATTAAGTTGTCACGTTATCCCTATGTAGTCAGGCTACACTTACTTTGACTTTTTAATAAACACCCTTAACCAAAAGCTCAAGCCTATATTGCAGTTAGCATTTTGATTATTGTACAAAATGGTCAACTGAAACTTAACATCTATTCAGACTCAATATTACATCGAGCGGCACAGGAAAGTGGAAGTTTTATACTTGGATAACTTCTCTTAAACGTTCAAATTTGGTTTATTTCCAGGGTTTGACATCCTCAGGGTATTTGCTAGCTTTTGGTGATGACGGTCAAATGTGTGAGCTTCATCCTGATGGCAATAGGTAGAGTAGTTGTTTCTCCACAAAAATATACAATATTGTGTCTGATTCAAATTGCCTGTAGAGAATATGCGACTTATTGGAATATGCATAAATTGTGGTCATCAAATGAACATTTGTAATGGAGTACATCTTGCCTTTAAGTAGATTGCCTTACATTGAGAAATTGCATTAAATGCTAAAAGATATGTGATGACCAAAGAGGTGCTTAATTTGGTTACCTTGTAAATTGAGTTTTGTGGATATCCCTCAACCATTGGTTATGGAATAACATTAACTTGGTAAAAAGTTTGACTGTTGAAATATAAAAGTGGAAGTTTGTTCCACATTAGAAAAAGAGAGGAAAGAAGACCAACATATAAGTCTAGTGGGCTACTCCACCTATCACCAATTGGTTTTAGCCTTTAGGAGGAAATCTCACTTAGACTTGTTTGTGATCTAACTTTCCTTCTCGTATAGGCCCGTAGGTCCATTGTAAATTCTAACATGGTATCAGAGCAGGTTGCTCTTATGTTAGTCGTTAACACCTCGAAATGATAGATTATGTTACGTGTTAGCAATTTATTCCTCAGTTCTCATGTAAGGACCTGAACCTGTAAATCCTCATACCCTAACCAGTCACAGAATTTTCTGATATGGCTGCAGTTTTGACTTCTTCAAAGGACTAGTGAGAAGGAAGCTTGATTGAAGAAAGTTCGCCAGCAGCATGTATCCAACTCTGGGAATTACATTGGATGTATACTTCTGGCCTTTATCAAGGCACTTGTTTAAGCTAATCGATACATGTTTTTTTGTTTTTTTGTTTCATATGACGTCTTTTGAAAATTTTGTACAGAATTTTCTATTTGTGGATGGGCAAGCAAGACATTAATTGTCAGTCCATCATTTGTTGCAAGTTCTGTTTCTTCTTTTTATTTTTTATTGCAGATCTCAGAATGGTACAAATCGACAGCAATAAAAGTGATACGGTAAGGTTGTTCCAAGGGGGACTATGGGGAGACCGACTAGTTAGCAGTTAGGCTAGCTGGACCGATCAGGCCCTATTGAGACCCGTGCGTCAAAATAACGAGGTCTTTATGAGTGCTCATTGCTGTGTTGTCTGTCTCTGGCTTTAAACAAGCAGTGTAGAGAATTCTTTCTTTTATCAAGGCGATGATTGGCTAGGGAAATCTGGATTTGGGTTGCCTTTTAACTCTCAGAAACAGCTACGTCCCTATGATTGTGGGACGTTTATGTTTTTCATTTTCACTGTTCTGTTTCGTTGCATTTGTGCAGCATCTGTCCTGTTCAGTTCTGTTCTGTTATCTACCTGGAAGTAAAAAGAGACAAGACCCCCTACCATCGTATTAAGCCTAGAACAAAAGGGTCTGACATGGTAGGTGATTGGTGGTTGCTTCAATTATTGGGGTAAGTTGCAGATGTTGTCTGCATCACAACGTGGAATCATATTGAGGTTTCCTCATCACTCAAAAAAGGTTGCAAAAGAACAACGGAAAAGAAAGTTCAACTTGTTCTGTTTCTTTGTCACTTGGGAAAGCTTAAAAGGTTCCATTTTCCCAAGTTTAAGCTTCTCCGAGTGTAGTAAGCAACGTCCAAATTGCAGCTTTTCTCCATCTTTCTCCTCTTTTGCGCGACTTTGTGTTGCTTATGTGATCATATTAGGTTCAAGAGAAAAAATAAACTCTCGACGTTGTAATAATATAATCCCAAATTATTAAGCCATTTTAGTGTCAAGTCCACTGTTTTACATTGTGACCGAACAAAATGAACCCTCAATTGTCTCAACAAAAACGTCCTCCTGCGGATTTTTGGGACTGCTATTACTTCAAGTGATCAATAGTCATGGTATCCTTTTAAAGTGACAATGATGCATCAATGGTGTGTCGGTCACACACGGAAGGAGAAACACAGATTCAATGGATATGGATCACATACAGGAGGACAAACAAGTTGTTCCGGTTGGTGTTAACTGTTTCTTTGTTCCCTTCCTAGAGTGAACAAAACTTGGTCTTACTAAATGATGTATTGCATGCTCAAGATAAAACTTCAATAGACAAAAATGAAAATAGAATAATGCTTAGTCTTACAAGCGTTTTCCAGGAAAATTCAGTGAACTCAATAAATTTCCTAGGGAGACTAGACGTGACACTTTCCAAATTGTACGCGATTGGATTCTTTAGCAATTTCCATTTCCTTCCTGCTCCTGTCAAGAAATGAAGTTTCACATATTTTGGCTAGAAGTGGGGTTAAGAGGCGTGGAGATTCATTCAGTATGTTCACATTTACTTAAAGCAGCCAAAGATTACCTTCTCTTGCGACAAGCTCAAGCAAAGAAAGGAATAATTACGATGGGAGTTAAAAGACAAAGCCTCGAGTCGAGTGGTCACAACTTCACATGGCCAGCACAAGTTTGGTGGACCAAAAACAAAAATTCAACAGTGCAGTCTTAAAACCACAGTTTCTCATCATCCCTGCTTTCTTGTTTCTCCTTATTATACATACACCACGCAACAGATCTTACGTTAAACCCTTAACTGTTGCATGTTTTCTGTTCTGTTACCGTGACAATCACTGTATGCAATTCCCCAATTTTAAGGACGAGAGGACTCTCGCTTTTTCTAACGTAACATGCTTGCACGCTTCAAAAGAAGTTTCATTGAGTTGGAATTAAGAATAATAATTGACTTTCTTAGCAATCAAATGGCACTCGCCTAGCTAGTAATCAAAGAGAAAACATGTGATTAACCAAGGTAGGTGTTAGAATTTATAATGGGCCTACGGGCCCATACGAGAAGGAAATCTAAACCATATACAAGCCCAAGTGAGATTTCATCCTAAAACCAATTGGTAATAGGTGGAGTAGCTCCTTAGGCTTATATATTAATCTTCATTCCTCTCTTTATCCGATATGGGACAAACTCTCACTTTATATTTCAACAAATTATTTAAATGTATTATTTAATAAAATCAATTATTTAACAAATTCCAATTAATTTTTATTTTGTAATTTTTGATATTTTTATTTTTCATTGTTTAATTTCTTTACTTCTATTAAGTATAGATAAGACTGCGTATTATTAATTTTTTCTAGACTTCGCGTGTTAGCTTAGCGAGACTTTAATTAAGTGTTAAAGATGATGATGTTTATTCTGTTTAAATTCTTCCCCAAATTTAATTTAAAACCTTTATCATTATTTTTTTTGTGAGACTTGCTCCACTAATTAAATCACCATTAAGGACACAAAATTATTATCTGTCCAGCTGTCCATTCGAAGTTATTCTTCCAATTTCATTGATTGTGAACTTCAATGTTCTGTGCGCACTTGGAGGTTTACAGGTTTCTATGGATTCCCTGAACGTACTAGGCAAAGGGACTCGTGGCATTTATTGAGATCCCTTACTGCCAGGAGTAGTCTTCCGTGGTTATGTGCCGGTGATTATAATGATATTGCAGTTGCTTTTGAGAAGGCCGGTGGCCTGCCTCGTGCCAACTTTTTGATTAATGGGTTTCGTGAAGCGTTAATGGATTCCAATTTGTCTGATATCTTCACAATGGGCTCTATGTTCACGTATGTGCACAGGGGGAATTCGCAAGATCGGGTTAGGGAGAAACTGGACAGAGCTTGTGCTACTCCGTCTTGGACTTCTCTTTTCGCGAATGCTGTGTGCACTACTTTGGAGGCTCCTGTATCTGACCACGCTCCTCTTTTGGTCGATATTGATGGCTCTCTTGGCCGTCCAAACCGCAACTTCAGGTTTGATAATTCCTGGTTATTGGATAATGACTTTTTTGCCATTGTGCAGCGCTCCTGATTAGGCTCGGCACAGGATGATTTTCTTCTTCGACGAAATAAGGTGATTGATGCTGTTCAGGCTTGGGGGAAGGCTCGAAATCATTTGCGGTGGCAGCAGAAGCATATTGTTCAACAGACACTTGAATCGGACATTGATAGTTTGGATCCTCTCACTATTCAACATCTGAAGGCACAGTGGAATCTTTTCTTGGCCGAGGATGAAATCAGATTAAAGCAACAAGCTAAAGTTTTTTGGCTACAAAATGGGGACAAGAATTCGAAGTATTTTCATAATAGCATAAAGGCCAGAAGGCGTGGCAACAGGATTGACAAACTTCAAGATAGCTCGGGTTCTTGGGTTCACAGTGAAGATGGGATTCAAACTTTAGTGAGGGATTATTTTGGTGACCTTTTCCACAGCACCGTCGCCTCTCATCGTCGTCCCATTATTGACTTGGTGTCGCGATTGGTTAGTCCGGCTGATAATATAGCCCTCACGAGGCCGTTTTCGGATGATGAATTTCGGACTGCTCTTTTTCAAATGCACCCCGATAAATCCCCAGGACCGGATGGGTTGAATCCGGCTTTCTTTCAGAAGAACTGGCCCTTAATGGGTAAGGACATTTCTGATAGCTGTCGCTTATGGCTTTCCCAAGGTACCCTTCCACACTCTTTGACTGAAACTTTGATTGTTCTCATTCCTAAGTGTGAGAGTCCTGTCTCAGTTAAGGATTTTCGACCTATAGCTCTATGCAATGTGTTGTATAAAATTCTGTCCAAGTCTCTTGCCAATAGGTTGAAACATGTTCTTCATAAGCTGATCTCTAAGAAACAATCTACTTTTATTCCGGGTCGTCTGATTACGGATAATTTTCTAGTGGCCTATGAGACTATTCACAGTTTAAAGCGTCGAGCTAGGGGTCACAATGGTGCCTGTGCTTTGAAAATTGATATTGCTAAAGCTTATGACCGTGTTAATTGAGACTATTTGTGTGATATGATTGTTGCTATGGGTTTTGATCCGGTTTGGTTGACTTGGATGAAAATGTGCTTTATGGACATTGAATACAAAATTTATGTCAATGATACACATGTGGGGGCCCTTGTTCCTTCTCGGGGTTTACGGCAAGGGGATCCTTTTTCCCCATATCTGTTTCTGTTTGTGGCTGAGGGCCTTTCTCTTTTACTTAAAGATGCTGAGCGACGGGGTTTGATCCATGGTGTTCGGGCTGGTCAGGGGTGTCCGCGGATTTCTCATCTTTTCTTTGCGGATGACTCGCTTCTCTTTTTTGAGGGTACTCTTCAGGAGGCTTCAGCCGTAAAGGCTATTTTGGGTACTTACGAGGCAGCTTCAGGTCAGGCTATTAATCTCACTAAGTCTGGCATTCTTTTTAGTCCCTCTATTCCTGAGACTGCAACACATGCTATTTCTGGGCTTCTCCATGTTACTCTTCCTCTCAGTGGACATTCGTATTTAGGTTTGCCTTCTTTAATTGGTCGGACTAAAAAACATATTTTTTCTTTCTTAAAAGATAGGGTGTGGCAGCGTATTAATAACTGGAATAGTCGTTCCCTATCTAGAGCTGGCCGTGAAATTTTAATTAAATCTATTGCACAGGCCATTCCAGCTTATTGCATGAATGTGTTTCTGTCACCTGTGTCTATGTGCCATGAGCTGCAGGTCATGTTTAATAAGTATTGGTGGAATGGCAAGCGGGATCATGGGAGTATTAACTGGCTTACTTGGGATCGTATGTGCTGTAAGAAATCTGATGGTGGAATGGGCTTCCGCGACTTGCGTTGTTTTAACACTGCTTTGCCAGGGAAACAAGGGTGGAGGCTGTTGACTGATACCCACACTCTCGTATACAGTGTCTTCAAAGCTAAATACTTCCCAAGGGGGGACTTTTTATCCGCTACTCCACGTTTCGGGTGTAGCTTTGTTTGGAAGAGTGTCTTGTTCTCTAAACAGGTGTTGAAGCAAGGGGTCACATGGAGGGTTGGTGATGGGTGTAGTATTTATGTGAATAGGGACCCTTGGATTCCCCGTGAGGGTAACTTCTATGTGGAGGATGGTTCTCTATTTATCCCTGATGCTTTGCGGGTTTGCGATCTTTTTGTGGCAGGAGAAAAGAAGTGGGATGTTTCCAATCTTATAGATTTGTTTTCTGTCAATGATATGAGGAGAATCTTGAGTATTCCTTTGAGTCTACGTGCACATCCGGATAAGTTAGTGTGGCATTTTGATCGGAAAGGTTTCTATACGGTCAAAACTGCTTATCATATAGCTTACCATTTCTTTAGATATGGTGGTTGTATGGGGGGTGTTGGTGTGTTTTGGAAGCACTTATGGCAGCTTGATGTTCCGCCCAAGGTTCGAGATTTTATGTGGCATTTGGGTCGCAATGTGCTCCCTACTAGGGATAATTTGACCAAGCGCGGGATTACTGTTCTCTTGCCATGTTTGTTCTGTCATGATGCGGAAACTGTGGACCATGTGTTTGTTACGTGTTGTGTTGCCAAAGATGTTTGGCGGTTAGCCGGCTTTAACTTCACTAATGTACATTTGTCTTTTCAGGACCTCTTCTTGCACATCTTCTCTTCCTTAGGCAAGTTGCGGGCCGAATTTGGTGCTATGGTGGCCTGGCAACTTTGGGCGGCAAGGAATGCATTACTCTGGTCCAATACTCGGCCAAATCCCTTGCATATTACCCAATCCGCTCGCCTTATGTTGGAGGACTTCCAGAATGCTTCGTCAACATTATGCGCAGCAGCAGCACGAGTCCATCCTGGTGTGGCTCCTGTTCGCTTGGCCCAAGTGCACCACCACGCCTCCTGGCTTGCATATGTTGATGGCGCTATTTTTGAAGCTTTAGATTTTGTGGGTTTTGGTTTGGCTATAAAAGATGCAGAAGGCAACTTTTCTTTGGCCGTTTCTAGCTACGAGGAAGGTGGAAATCAAGCGGCAGTGGTGGAGGCCCTTGCTTTGCGGCATTGTTTACTCTTTGCTTCCGATTCTTTACTTGATTCTAGTTGCGTTTTTATTGATTGCCAGTCATTATATTTCGCAATTCATTCCTCGTGTGAGAATCATTCAGCTTTTGGTTTGCTTGTGTCTGATTGTAAGGCCATTCTTGTTTCTCGGTCGAATATTCAGGTTTTTTGGATTCGGCGTCAAGACAATAAGTGTGCTCACCTGCTAGCGCGTGACTCTATTCGCCATGGCAGGTTTCACTTATGGGTTGATCTGCGTGATGTGTTGTTCGAGATTTATTCTCGTCGTTATTAATTCTATTATCTTTTCTTCAAAAAAAAAATTTAAGACTTGTTCTTAAAAATCATTTTAAAAATTAAAATAACATTATTTTATTTAATTCGATTGATTTGTAAATTATTGCATATAACATTATTGTTTTACTTGAATCGGTTGAAATTGAGTTACTCTTCTCAAATTTGGTCATAATCTTAAATTTAATAGATTTAGTTTAATTCATTAATTTTAAATGAAGTTAGGGTAAAAGTTGTCGTTTTTGGACATTATGGATGAAACTAAGATTACTTTAATCCCGGCAAGCATGTAGTACGAGGAATTATGTAAATAATTAAACTCTTTTCTTACCGTAAACCATTTAAAATTAGACAAACCTCCATTCATCTTTGAACACCTTGCATTTCAAGTGTCTCGTACAAAGGAAATAACACTGCGCGCTGCTCCCTGGAACATGGACATGTCAACCACCAAAACTAAAAATATGTTGGAAAAAGTTCCATTAAAGTTTTATTTATTAGTAAACTTAAAACGAACCTTTCTTTATCAACAAATCAATTCATGTGTTGGCTTATTAGTAACAATAATAAATTCCATTAGACAATTTAGGATTGATTGTATAGTTTATAGCTTTTTCAAAATAATTATAAATAATTATGAAATACCTACTTTTAATAATTTATTAAAAATATTTTTTTAAAATAATATTTCAGT
>JANIHZ010000002.1:10631153-10641417 GCA_027478365.1 Erythroxylum rufum
ATATATTGGACTTTGCATGTTGTTTAATATACTTTAAATAACATATATATATATAATTTTTATTATAAAATAAAATATAATTAAAATTAAAAGTAAATTTTATTTTTATGTTACCAAACAGTCTATTATACGAAACTTTTAAATTTTTTTAAATGATAACTAAATATTCAACTAATTTTTTTAAAAAAAATCTTATAAAAGATCTAAAAAAAATTTACTTAGAAAAGCTCTACCGTTAGAAGATTAACCAAAAGGCTTATTAGAAGCAAGAAAGACTAGCCGCGATTGGTTCGTGCAACCATTTAATCAAATCGCAAATGAAAACGGGAGTAGTGCTGCGAAGCACACGTGGAGGGAAGTGGGCGACGATGATGTCCGCGAAGAACAATTGAGGTGGCAGACAGCCTCGCACGTCTTACTGTTTGAAAGCGACATCCCAAAGGTGGAAGCAAGGGTCCCACCATAGTGCCAGCTCAGGCCACTCCATTCCAACCGTAAAAGCGACCGTTTGGCTTCACCTCTTACTAAATTTAAATTTTTTATTTCCATTCAAATACAACATCAAACCCTCCCAACCAAGAGAATACCTGTGGAAGGTTATTAAGCTAGGGGTTGAACTTGATAATGACGATTTGAGATATTATTTGATTCGCTCATTGGTTTAAGGAACTATCAGATTAGGACTAAATTATTTAAGAACGAATCAATCAAGTAAGACCATGATTTCTATATAAAATTGATGCGATGAGAAATTGAAGCGTACGTGGTATGGACTTGGGGCATTTAATACAATCGGTCTTCTATCAAGCGTATCATGCATTGGTACAAACAGCAACCAACTAATATGGGTTAATTAATTAGCTAGAAATCAATAAGCATTCAGTAACCTATGTTATCGACAAACCGGAGATAACATTGTTAAATAAGAACTCAAGATTTTATCAAATGTCATATTCGCGAACTTGGTTTAGATTTACAAGTCAAAGAATATGGCATTTTCCCGGCAGGACGTGTTGTGTGGCACGTAGTATTATAAAGATGGGGTTTTAGTTCTGAATCGCATCTAATAGCTCGTGGTCTTGTGTAAAATGGAATAGACGGTAGGTTCCGTCCGACCGTCCCTCTCTTTTACCGGTGAATAGGTGACCAAACACGAAACAAGTGTGTCATGTAACGTTTCGTATGTGCACAGGTTATAATTTTGTGTGAGAATAATCCATGTATGGTATAATTCCTAAGATCTATTCTGGACTCGAGATAACGAAAAGGATAATCGGACATCGAGAGGAATGGCTAACCATACGGTATCTTGCATAGATTATTACAAACGCAACGATTGCCAGCTTATAATTATGTCTGATTCGGCAAGGGATCTATAGCATGATATCACCCTCCACGTCTGCGTGTTCTTGCTTCGATAGTCTCTTGGAAACAATAGCTAAGTGACAAATGACCTGACCAGGCAGAGTACAAGATCAAATTCATGACATTTCACACAGCAATTGATGGTTACGTACTTAATGATCTAGTCGAGGAAATCCCAGAAAGGAACTTGTTTCGTAGGTATTTATCGTAAAAATCTCCCAATCTTTCTCAATCCTTTTGGAGCTTCTCTAGGTTCCTAGGTGCCAGCCTTATCTAGACATAAGCAAGTGGATGATTTATCACAAACCTCCGCTTTCCATCTTCCAATGTATTAGGTCACCATTGGTTGTGGTATTTGCCTACTTTTGGAATTTTAAGGTTACAGCTGTTCTATGCCTCTCTGGTGACCTAATACATTGGAATTTGGTAGGTATTACACACAGACCTTGATTACTTCCGTCGAAGTGGCATGTAGTAATAAATAATACATGGTAGTAGCGAAGTAAATGGCTGGTGTTCGTTGACGTACCTTGTGTCCGGAGACTTTGAATTTAGTTAGAACTTAGACGGTTCACGAAAGTTTATCGCCCGAAATCAATTTGGTATTTATGAACAATCGTGCATTGCGAGGTCAACAGAGACACGGGACGTTTCACGTTTCTCTCGCTGTTGTCGTGACTATTTCTCTATACGTGATTCTCTTGTGCACAATTTTACTTTATGGCAAAACGCGAACGTTTTTGTTCCTTTTTATTTAAGCAATCGTACCAAAAATTGATAATATCTAGAGTTAAATTCAAGTATTATAAAATATAAATTTAACTGAAATTTAAAATATATACTCTTTTTTATTTTAAATATTTTAAATTTCATCAAATTTATTTAAATATTTTAAACTTAAACTCGATCAAAAAATAAAATCGATGTATTAAATGTAAAGAAGTAGTCTCTTTGTAAAAATACAAAATGAAGATTGTATATATTACCACTCTCTTTGTATTCTCACAAAACAGTAAATTTTATGTATTTGGTACATCGACTTTTTACATTTTTAAGGAGTGAAGACAAATTTTAGGATATAATTTTTTATTAAGGAGAAACAGAGACTTTGTTGCACATAGAATAAGGTGAGAAGATGAGAGCCACAAGATTGCTGTGATACGGTAATTGCCTATTTTTAATTTTTTATATAAGTAAATTATTTGAACCCTATTTTTAAACTAAAACTACAAGATAATGTGTAGTTTGATAACGAGTCTTAATTGGCAGTTAATTTTACTTTTTATTTAAAAAATAAAAAGTAATAAGCACATTATTATTGTTGTGATGTTTAATTAATATAAAATTAATCTTGTTTAATTTTTTAAAAAAATTTTAAATTTAATTATTAAGATCTGTTTGCATTATGTTATTAATATGGAGGTTCTTTTTGATCTGTTAATAAATAAATAATCTTAATAAATTGAACTGGGCCTCCATGTGGGTCACGCGACAAATTGGTAACTTGGGTCGACCATGCTTTCTCAATCGAATAGTATTGGTTGGTAAACATTTTCTAAGTACCTAATTAAATAAGCGGGAATTTCTTGTTATGTACCAAGAAGTATTATTTGGAGATCCTAGGCAATATCGTCACCTATCGATTAAAACAAGATAGCGTTAGACTTATTATATAAAAAAGAGGAATAATAAGTAATAAAAGAAAACGCTGAGCTGGTCAATCTCTGTGGGGTTGGGTGCGTGCGCGTTGTATGTTTTGCACCTGCATCGTAGCTTATCAACTGTTCCCCAGGCAAAAGCCGGCTCATTACTCTCATGCCTTGTCTCTCTCTCTCTCTCTTAAGTCTTACCTTTTTCCTTTTGAATTTTGACTTATTTTTTAATTTTTTTCTCACGGTTATTCTCAGGATTAGTTAATTTTTAACTCTCCCTCTCTCTCTATCTGTATGCTGTGGTTTGTAAGTAAAGATTCCTGCCTGTTTCCCCAAACACAAAGCACTCCCAAAGAGAAAGCGATAGAGAGGCGAGAAGAAAATTTAGAGAGAGAGTGTCTGAAAATCACTGGCTAATCTACCGGCCGCCGGGAAATGCTCGTCTCCTTCGTCGTTGCCGGAAGAAGTCCACGGAATAAGTAAAACTCCGACGAGCTGAAGTAACAAGGAGGAGAGATAGACGGAGAAAGTTGTTGAAGTGAGAAAGGAGAGACGAAGTTACTTTATGAGAGAAAAATGCTCGTGGATGAGCCAAACGATGTAGTTTCCTGCACCAAGAAGAAGAGGTCCGGAGAAGATGATACGGTAGTCGTTTTGCTGGCAGGGAAAGAGATCGCCAAACAGCCTTCTCCTCCGCCACCCGTAGTGCCTAACCGAACCCGATCCTCGTCAGCTAACCGGAGAGTAACGCCGACGACCGCCGTCCCCGTCCCCGGCCCAGGCGATGTCCCCGCAATCGCCACTACCAGCAGTAGCGCTACCGCCGTAACCGTAGAGAAGCTTCTCCCAAACGGCGATCTCTACATCGGAGCTTTCTCAAGCAACACGCCTCACGGATCGGGAAAGTATTTGTGGACGGACGGTTGCATGTACGAGGGAGAGTGGAGAAGGGGAAAGGCTTCCGGGAAAGGGAAGTTCTCGTGGCCCTCAGGCGCGACTTTTGAAGGGGAATTCAAGGCGGGTCGAATGGAAGGATTCGGTACTTTTATCGGATCCGACGGTGACACGTATCGAGGGACCTGGAGCTATGATCGGAAACACGGATACGGGCAAAAACGGTATGCAAATGGAGATTTTTATGAAGGGTATTGGAAGAAGAATCTTCAAGATGGACATGGGAGATATGTTTGGAAAAATGGGAATGAGTATATAGGAGAGTGGAAAAACGGCGTTATTTCGGGTAGAGGGGTTTTGGTTTGGACGAATGGGAATAGGTTCGAAGGGCAATGGGAAAATGGAGTGCCCAAGGGAAGTGGGTTATATACATGGCCTGATGGGAGTTTTTATGCTGGTAACTGGAGTAATAACAAGGAAATGAAGATTCAGCAATTGAATGGAACCTTTTGTCCTGGTAACGGAAAGGAGCTCTGTTTCAAGGGTAATGAGGGTGATTTGGTTCTGAGTGCGGGAACGCCGAGGAAGAGGTCTTCTGTTGACGGGGCTAGAGGGAGTACAATGAATTTTCCGAGGATTTGTATCTGGGAGAGCGATGGCGAGGCGGGTGACATTACTTGTGACATTATTGATAATGTTGAGGCCTCAAAAATTTACAGGGAAGGGTTGGATCGAGATGGTCTTAAGCAGTTTAGGAGAGGGGCTTGTTGTTTTAATGGCGGGGAGGTGAAGAAACCTGGTCAGACTATTTCGAAGGGACACAAGAACTATGATTTGATGCTCAATTTGCAATTGGGCATACGGTAATTGTCTCTTTTCAGCTATATATTTTGATATTCTTTGATAGCATGGTTGAAGTGTTTTTGTTCTTGTATAGTTCTGCGCTATTTTTGGAACAGGGGTCTAAGTTTCTAATCTGTTAACCTGTTGCTAGGCACTCTGTTGGAAAACATGCCCAGATCACGAGGGAACTGAAACCTAGTGATTTTGATCCCAAGGAGAAGTTTTGGACGAGGTTTCCTCCTGAAGGATCAAAAATTACACCTCCTCATCAGTCTGTTGAATTTCGGTGGAAGGACTATTGTCCCCTGGTGTTCAGGTACTATATTTTCTGAGTTACAATCCTTTGAATGTGATTCAAGTTTATAGTATTTATCTCTTTACTACTACTCTTCACGTTTAATGTGATGGGGTATGAGTTGTGGTTTCATTTTTTTGTATTGTTTTGTTTCGGAATTATTAAATTTCCCTTGTTGACTTTTTAATTTAATATATGGTGATGCAATGCCCCCTTAGTTCCTTCTTTTTCTCCTCAACATATCAGGCATTTAAGGGACCTATTCCAAGTTGACACAGCTGATTACATGCTAGCTATCTGTGGAAACGATGCCCTCAGAGAACTTTCTTCCCCAGGGAAGAGTGGCAGTTTCTTTTATCTTACTCAAGATGATAGATTCATGATCAAAACAGTAAAGAAGTCAGAAGTCAAGGTTAGTTGCCAAATTATTGACTTCTCAATTTTGTTTAGTTTGAAGTTTGTTAAGGCGCTATTCTAATCAGTAGTGCCTTTGTAGCAATCGGTAAATTACTGTTGCCTGGCTTCCACCATACTTCAAGTTATTTCATAATTTTGGCACAACAATATTGCTTCTGAAGTTTTTCCATCTGTACATAGGTGCTGATTAGGATGCTTCCAAGTTATTATAAGCATGTTTGTCGGTATGAAAAAACTCTTTTGACAAAATTCTTTGGTGTACATTGTGTCAAGCCAATCGGTGGGCAGAAGGTACGTACAAGGCTCAATTTCATATAACTCTCTATGAATTGGATTTTATTCCATGTCTTTGATTGTATCTTTTGTTTTCTGAAACCAGACGCGTTTCATTGTTATGGGCAATTTGTTCTGCTCAGAATACAGAATACACAGAAGATTTGACTTGAAAGGCTCCTCTTATGGTCGTACCACAGATAAGCCTGAGGGTGAGATCGATGAAACAACTACTCTCAAGGATCTGGATCTCAATTTTGTCTTCCGTCTCCAGCAAAATTGGTATCAGGAGCTCATCAAGTAAGTAACAAGAATCCCTTATGGTTTTGCTGTATGGCTTTTATCCTGTCAGGCTTTCCAGTTGGATCTAGATGAATTTGTTCTAACATGTCTGTAATTTATTTGACAGACAACTTGATCAAGATTGTGAATTTTTGGAAGCTGAGAGAATCATGGATTACAGTCTTCTGGTCGGTCTCCACTTCCGTGATGACAATACATATGAAAAAATGGGATTGTCACCCTTCCTTTTGCGGACTGGTAATTAATCAGATGTCTCCCTAAGAGGACTGCAAGTTTTGTATTTAGTTTCTTTATTATTATTAAGTTCATTAGTTTTTGCAACATGCGATCTAATTACATTTTTGCCTTTTGCAGGGAGAAAGGATTCCTATCAAAGTGAGAAATTTATGCGAGGATGTCGCTTCCTTGAAGCAGAGTTACAAGACATGGATCGAATTCTTGCTGGCCGGTACGATCTCATCTTTTCTCCTAATTCCACTTACTGGTGGCTTGGTCCTTTCTTCTGTTGAGTGGGAATATCAGTGTAACTAACGCAACACGTGGTTGATTGTTGTGCTTGCTATTATGGAAAATAATTTGATTGCATATGATCATGTCTAATGGAATGTTGATGGCTTGTGTTTTATTTGGTTATATGGCGGGTGAGTTCAGTAGGCAACGGTTGTTTGTGGGGCGCATACAGATTGATCCTGCTGCACCCTCATCACGTTAAACCTTGCTTTTCTCATTATTGGTTTATCATTGGCTAGGTTTTCAAATCTATGATCATCTTCTTTTACCGCCCCACTTCACCCCTGCCCATGACAATAATTTTACAAAGTAGAAATCCAAAACTTGAGGACAGTGGTTGTGTTTTCTTTGTAATTTTACAGCTAGGAAGCTAGACCTTTTTTTTTTCGCTGATACATATTTGGGGTCCTTTCCTATTGCTTCCTTGCAGGAAGCCTCTGATAAGGTTAGGGGCAAACATGCCTGCAAGAGCAGAGACGATGTCAAGGAGGAGTGATTTTGATCAGTATAGCCATTTGACCACTTCTGGTGAGATCTATGAAGTAGTCCTTTACTTTGGAATCATTGACATCTTACAAGACTACGATATCAGCAAGAAGTTGGAGCATGCCTACAAATCCTTGCAAGTTGACCCTGCCTCTATCTCCGCAGTGGATCCAAAACTCTACTCTAAAAGGTTCCGTGATTTTATCGGACGAATATTTATAGAAGACCGGTGGCAGTGAGAATTAAAGTTGCAAGTTACGTCCCACGCTGTTGCATCAAAATGATCGATGCAATTGTGAGACTGAAAATACGGGGAACAATGTCGTTCCTGGTTCTGAGATGGGCCAAAAAATTTCAGGGTCAGGGTTGACAGCCACTTAGGAGGTGGTCGGAAATTGTTTTCTACGGCGGGCGTGCGGGTGGCTGAATTTTGAAAATCAGCCATAGCTCTCAAGGGGACCGACCTGTACATTCATGGGGATCAAGGAGTTGGGATTCTTCCTGTTTCTTTTTTTGTTTAATTAATTATTAGTGATTTAGAAATTTTTGTGGTGAAGGGGATCGTGAATTTGACAAATAGGATATAGGGAACAGGGAAATCACTTCCCAGAAAGAAGATTCAAAACTGGGAGGGAAGGATGAGTTGGAATAAGAAAGTGTACAGCAGTTTATAGAGAGAGAGGGGGAGAGGGGGGATGTTTTATGGAATTTGGTGAAAACATTTTTTATGTGAGATGTTAAGGAGGAAAAGAAAAAAAGTTTAAGGTCCCGTTCCATGGGACCTTTGAATGCACTCTCTTTTAACTCATTTTCTGATCTGTTGTGTAGAAATGGGCACTCTGTGGAAGGAGTATAGAAATATGGGGTCACCGGGGCCAGGGGCCCTTGCCTTTTGCAGTGAAAGGTAAGGGGAAGGGTCATTGGGCAGGATGACCGACTGACTGACTAGAGGAGTCAAATTCATAAAAAGCCGTGAAAGATGCTGCCTCTTCTCTCTCCTAGCTTTGTATATCCCTTTTCTTTTTAGCTCTTCTGTTGTTCTATACCCGTCTTGTGGTTGTGAAGTTAAAACAATCAAATTCGAATCCTATATGCACAAATACATACCGTAGATCCTGTACCACGTGGCGGGGACACATGTCTTAAGCATTCTGATGACATGCCATAGATCCTTACCACGTGGCGGGGACACATGTCTTAAGCAACCTGATTAGACTGGGTGGGCAATGCGAACATGGTCAAAAGAGACGGTTGTCTCGTCGGAACCAAGCCATTACTTGACCCTACTTCCACCTTAGAGATCGTCTTTCTTTTTGTTATACTCCTCGTGATGGTGGTGGAGTGGGTCTTCATTTGGGATCTTCCACTGTCTGATTGCTCAGCACTAGTCTGTATCACAGCGATCTTTCTGGGACCAAGTCGCTTAGAATCTTTCTCCAAATATATTTACTGAGTTTTCATATACATAAAAAAAAATTCCTTAGAACCAAAAGAAAACCAAAAATCTGGATCCAGCCTGATGCACGGCCCTCGAAACTGACGTGTAAATGACAGAGCTAAAAGCTGCTACAGCATACATAATAGTAGTAGGTGCAGAAGAAGGAAGACGGGCATGTTGCTTAGGCGACTTGAAAGAAGTAATTGGGTGGCAGAAAAAGCATTAATCATAATAGTGTACGAGAATGGTAATCTGTGGATTTTTTCCACAGCTCTAGAAATCCTTTCCTTAGGCCTGTTTTGATGGGCTTTGTGTTGGGGTGGGGGAGGGACCATTCAAAAAGCTGAAGTTAGCAACAATTTAATACAATTGTACTCTTTGTCTTTGTTAATTCAGACACACTCGCCGGCTGTGGCTGTGCCTACGTGTATTTACTTCTCACATTGTTCTTCTGCTTCCCAATTCATAACCATCTCACTTTGTCCTATTATTTGGCTGCAGTGCCTACTTGTTTCTTGTCCTTGGTCTAACTAGACCAGAGCAAAAACTGAATTGTAAGGTTATTTACGAAACTGTTGTATGTAAAGGGCTCATCAACTGGCCTTCAACTCATCTGGCATTTGTTCAGTCCACTTTGATTTGAAACAGTTCATAAGGAATTTTATTGTAAACAATTCTTTGAGGATTAGATTACCTGTTCCACTTTTTGCTGTTTCAATTCATCTCTCTATATATTTGTGTAGACTTATATAAATATATGAATGAGATGAATTAGTACAGAGTTGAAACAATATATGAATGAGATGAATTAGAATAAAATTAGAACAGTAAAAATAGATCCCCAGTACATCTCTCAATTCTCTGGCAAGTCTGAAAGTTAGATGAGACCCATCATTCAATAACATACCAGATAAGGCTGCAGGACTTGCATTATTGTTTAGCATTTTGTTTCTGCTGTTTTTGGCTAAACCACATACTCACTTTTAGTTTATGTTTGCTGCCATGCGGTAATTGTCCATACCTTAAGCTTGTGTGTATCTGCTTAACTCTATTCATATAGGTATCTCTAGCACATAGTCGGTGTTATTGGTCTTTTCGGAAGTAGCAAATTAAGGTGATGTTGGTCGCTGGTTATCATATACGTCAATTTTAGGCGATCGACCAATCGCTGATACAATGACCTCTAAGCATCGCAACAAAGAAATTAAACATCTAACCTTAACCCCAGAAAAATCCGAGCACATTTGGTTCCGTTACGAGCCCCACGACGATACACTCTGATGATCCACATGCATGCATTATACATTTGTAGTTGCAATCCTTAGTTCTTCTTATGTGCCACCTTTTACCTTTCAAGACATGGAACGACAGATCGAGCAAGGATCCAATAAGTAGAGATTGAGACATTTCACCTGGATGCAGATGGCAGATATATGCCACCAGCATATCTTTAATTTTCATTATCTCGAAAAGTAATTGTATTATTACTTAGCAACCCAAACACAAACATTGTCTCACTTGTTCGAGGCATATCCATACTTAGATCAACATTAGTCATTATAATTTTTTTTAAACATTAGTTATTATTATTTTTTGTATCAATTAATTTAACCCTCTTCAATTCAGAAAAAAATTATAAATTTTTCTGTTAAATTATAATAAAAGTAACAATTTTAGTGTTTATAAATAAGGATGGAATCCTCTGTTCAATATTAAGGTGTTTTATTATGTTCATAAATCTCAACAATTCATTTATGCGGGCAGAGACGGAGCCACTTGGAGGCCAGT
>JANIHZ010000002.1:10753934-10767705 GCA_027478365.1 Erythroxylum rufum
ATTTTAATTTTGTTTTTTTGATACATAATAATCAGAAGGCCTACTTAATACTGGATTGTCACAAATTCAAAATTTTTAAAAATGAGACATTAAAATGAAAATTTTAACTCTGTATCCTAAATACATAATAATCAAAAGGCCTACTTAATATTGAATTGTCTCAAATAAGATAATTTCAATTCAAGAAATTATATTAATTTCAATTCAAGAAATTATATTCGTTATGATTAATTATATTCAAGGAATTCAAGTCATCCATATCAACATACATTTAGGAATGTAATCACTCATTTAATAATTAAAAAATATGATATATGTTACTCATAATTTATTGAACTAAATTGTTTAATTTTAAAAAATTTAATACTAAAACAGTAAAATGGAAATTTTAAAAAAAGATTTTTATACTTTTAGTTCAATTCATTATCCCTTTTTTTGATGCATGTCTGATAATATGTTGCTACTCGCTATGGAATGTATATTCATCTTGTTCTACCTATGTATATGCCTTTCTTTCAAGTCTCAAAAGAGCATGTTGATTGAAGTATGAGAAGTAGATAAAGTGCATTTACGTTTATTAGTAAGAGACATGCATAGTAAGCCAAACACCAACATAATTTCCATACAGAATGCTCATAATCATACCGTTTGAGCTGTCTGATTACTTTTATGAGCTATCGTTAACAATAAAGCATGCAGCCAACTCTCTCTCAAGAAAATAAGATAAGAAGCATATAACTATTTTCATTGTTTCATTGACAGACACCATCATATTTTCAATCAGAAGCTGCGGATAATGATTGTACAACTAACCACAGCAGGAGCCACAGGCGGGTAAGGAACCTACAGATCAGGAGATAGAATTCGTTTAAGAAAACGTAAAGAAACCAAAATTCAACCCCGCGGTAAGTATGCAAGCAAAAAGCAACTTACTGTGGTCAGCCCCTCTGATGTCATTCAGTCCCCGGACGTTATCTAGTCCTCCTCGTGGTGGACCAGGAGGCCCTCCACCACGTGGTCCACTTCCTGGGCCTCCTGGGCCACCATCCCACTTCTTGCCAGAGCCAGATCCTTTTCTATAAGCATCTGATTTTTCCATCTGGAAAAATGGAAGTCACTAGGAAAGTGAAATCTAGAACACTACAAGAAATCGGGGAAACAAAAAACAAGGGAAATATCATATTACCGAGAACAAAGTGGTAAAAAACACGCCTATGAAATTGACAATAGCCCAGATAAAATCAGTGATTGTTTTCAGCCGCCATATGGATCTCTTAGTTTTCACCACACCTGAAAGGAAAAAAAAAAAAAAAGTTGATGATTGATTAGTTTGGTTGTGCAGTCACGCTCATAACAATGAACGGGATAGAATGTACACTTTGAAATTGTCTTTCATTCTTCACCACACATTATTTGATCAAGTCATATGGAAGTATAAAAGCATATTCCAAAACCAACCATGAATTTTTTAACTCCATTAACATGTACTGAATAGATCGCATGCAAGTAAGATTGCCCACCAATATAGTATTTGCTGCATATGTTTTTCACAAAGCAGAACTACCATAAAAGAATAAAACCAATAGCATGCGGAAAAACGTAGGTATAAAACAAAGACATTACAATTTCCTTCAAACAAGGGTACGTGTTACATGTAGAGGAACCAAGAACTCATGCATAAATGGACAGTAATATTTTTCTTGTGCTTTGGCTCAATGTGATGTCTGTTTCAGATGTAAATCATTAGCAACCTTTAAATGGTTATACTCCTATACAGATCACAACAATGTGAAGACCTGAACCTAGGGACAATCATCTGAAGTTATTAGTTACCAAACTACTAATTTGATTGGTAATAAAGAAAAAGCACTATCAGAATGATTTTTACACTAAATTATGAGACACTACAACAACTTCGCTGACAAAAGGTAACACAACAACTTCGCTGACAAAAGGTAATATTAATAACACCAGTATACAAGTAATCATATGATATTCATAACAGCAGCGTTTAAAAGATAATTTGAAAAATCAAGGAAATACCCTAGAATTTCTGACTCAATTTTCTATTTATAAGCCTATCTAAAACAAAATAGGGGAGGTTGGAACTTTCAACAGGTGATTCTTGAGAAAAAAAGCAGAAGAAGAATGATAAGCCTGGAATATATTGTACATCAGGGATCCCTCTTCTTAACAACATTGATCAGCAACCACCACACTTTCTTCAAATCCAACCTTAGCGATATAAGGAGCAGGAAATTAAAGATTCATAGCACTTGATGGTTAATTAGTGTCTCTGATGCTCATTAATGAAAAATCGAAACCAACAATTACTATTTGTTTCAAAATTCCATCTCAATTGAAGGGAATTGGACCTTGCAAACATTTACAACATCACAAGATCTTAGGAAACCGATTACGAGCTCTATCTGCAAAAGCATAACATAGATACGCAAAATATGCTACACAAACCTCAATCCCCCACTTTTATTATCAACCTAGAAAAGAAAATTCCAATTTTCCGCATAAAACACCGTTTGGATTACTAATACCCATTACCCGATTAATTCGAACCCAAACGAACCCCAGAATCCAGATAACGAGAAACCCCAAAACGCACTGAAGTTATAAAGCCCTAACATGCAAGAAATATTCAGCTAAAATGGATCATCAAAAAGAAAAATGGAAAAGGGAATGCAACAGAAGGAGACAGAGAGGATACCTCGTTCAACGTACGCCATGAGAGGTCTTCTTCGCGAGTTCTCTAACCAAAGTCAAGATCTCTAATTTCTATCTCTACTTTCTAATGCAACGCCAACGAACTAACTTTAGTAATTAACTAATTATCCTGAGAGGCCCAAACACAAAGGAAGAAGTGGAGAGACTCGAAGCCCCAGCCTTCAGAAATTAATTTACAGGCCGTCCAGCCCAATAAACTCCTCCGTCGATTTTTCTTTTTTTTTTAAATATGAATTTTCCATTTTTCTATTAAACAAATTGTCGCATATTATGTATTGTTATTAACTAGCGAGGAACATATTTGTGGTCTTCCCATACTGCAACCTAAAATTTGAATACATTAAATTTACGCATCTTTTTTACTTATACACTCTTTATTAGTTCCATCTTTTTTTAATGTGAGATTTAACTTACATTTCGGCAACTAACTTAGGAGATCTATATTGTAGATTTAGTAAGTGTCTTAATACTATACTTCAAGTTAAAATTCTAAGATATTAAGTTTATGGATCTTTTTCATTTATATATCCCACACTACTATTAATTTCCGATATAAAATTTCCACGCAAATCAAGAATATCATGTAAGGAAATACAAGAATGTTCTCATTTCCATAACATTCTCTTATACAAATATGCAGGAAATCGTTACTAATCATTCTCTTGTTCAGCTCATCCAGAACTTTGAGACAGAAACATAAAACATTGCACTCCTATTAACAGACAGGTTAAACTGATCACAAATTACGAAACAACAAGAGTATATTAATTTCATCCGAAGTAGACTTTACATAAGGAATATGTCTCTCAGCATTTCTGCACTATCTTGGGCCAGAGATGTGCTGGGATGAGATAAAGGATAAATTAGAATATGAGCCAACTGTATTTGTACTACTTGTAGCAGAGGCTTTTGCAAGAGGAAAAGAGATGATTTCACTCTGTTCAGTCCCCTCCTCTATCATGGAAGCTTCGGTGAATCTACGGCCGTAAAAGCGCAAGAAATTCAGAGACTCTATTCTTGGATGACTTACAGGGATGCTACCTTCCAACATTCCAACAACGCTAACCATACTAGGCCTTAATGCAGGTTCCTCGTGGACACAGCATAAAGCGATATATACCAATTTCTCCACTTCTTCACTTGTAACTCGACCCTCTAACCTATGATCAGCAAGCTCCAGATATCTCCCTTCTTCATGCATCTCTAAAGCCAATAACGGGAAATAAACAAGCCCTGAAACTGACGATGATGTTAATTGGGTGCCACCACTATTGCTTCTATCATTGCTAGGACTTTGGGATCTAGTCAAGCAATTTTTCCTTCCACTCACAAGTTCAAGTAGCACCATTCCAAAACTGTAAACGTCAGTTTTTTCAGAGATTGCTGCGTTGGTTAGCCATTCAGGTGCAAGATAGCCACGGGTGCCTCTCATTGTTGTGAATAAACTGGACTGCTCAGGACCTAGAAGCTTTGAGAGGCCAAAATCAGATATCTTTGCTTTAAAATGATCATGCAACAGAATGTTTTCTGGTTTTACATCACAGTGGATGATTTTCTGTTCACATCCAGTGTGCAAGTATGCCAGCCCACGTGCAGTTCCAAGTGCTATTTCAAATCTTTCCTGCCATTCCAAGACAGGTCCACCGCCAAAGAGCGTCTTATCCAATGAGCCGCGATTCATATACTCGTAAACCAAAAGGCGTTTTTTACCTTGGGCACAATATCCTCTCAATTTCACCAAATTAACATGCCGAATGTTCCCAATTACCGCAATTTCAGTGCAGAAGTCCTTGTTCCCTTGGATTCCTAAATTGGTTATTTTCTTGACTGCCACAACGGTTTTATCAGGTAGGGTACCCTTGTATACGGCACCAAATCCTCCTGATCCAATGTGATTCTTAAAATTATCAGTAGCCACTTCAAGCTCTTCATACTCGTACCGTTGAGGTAAGCCTGGAATGTCGAAGGCATCCAGTTCTTCAGACGAATGGGAGCTTGTATGGCATAATTTTATCTCTTTTTTATCGGCAAACCTCCATCTTCTCCACCAAAGGAAACCTACAGCAATCATGAGCATGAACCCAGTGAAAGGTAGCACCACCAGAGCAACTACTGGGAAATCTTGTTCTTGATTACCTGAGCTGCTGTTAATATTTGGAGTAGCTACAACTTCAGCTTTGATATAGCCCAACTGCTTGTTGTCATCTCCTTTGTTCAAAATAATGGAGCCTAATTTATTTTCAAGTGCAAAGCAAGATCCAGATGAATTTTGAAAAAAGATTCCCAAGCAAGAACATCTTGCGGTGCAGAAGTCTCGACAGACTGATAAATTTACGCCATACTTTATGGGCTCCGAGAAAATAGTAGTGAAGTAATCCATATCATAACCAAGTCCCAAATACGTAATACCTGAGGAATTGGATTGACCAGATTTTTCGGTTGAAGTACATCCCATCGGCAAATATAGACTACCAATAGGAAGACAACCATTCCAATTTCGTGAATCACTCTGGAAACCTGGGGGACATGAACAAGTTGGACTGTTGGATAGAGTATCAGTACACAATCCAAGTCGTCCACAGATGAACGGAATCTGGCAACTATCAAGTGGCCCCACGAAGTCTTGTCTCCTGTTGCTGCCAGAAAAACTACTGATGATAAACTGACCAGAAGCACCCAACTGGGCGATTCGGAAGTTAGAAGGTGGCAAAATAATCTGGATTACCACCTGCAGTCCATTTTGACCAAACAGAAAGAGACCTGTACTGTTCATCGCCATGTAGTTCACCTTATCATTTGAGTTCTTAACAGCCCTAGTATCCATAGAAGTCATCCAGTATGTCTGCCCATGCCATTGCAATACTAAATCTGTATCAGCAATGGCAAGCCTGTAATCACCTGTTGATAAATTATCATTTGATACAGCACTAGATAGCACTGTCGCCACGGGTAACTCCTGCCCGTTAACAATAGTATCTGTTGGATACTGAAAGCTCTCCCAAAGAGAACGATTGAACTGGTCTCGTAAAAGGAGATTACCCATCTCTGTTAGTAGCAATGAATAAACAGATGATTTCAACGGAGGAGTAAACCATTTAACGTGGCCATCTTGATCAGAAATTGTAATACCGTTTATGTTCAGATTCATTTTACCAGAGCTCGAGACAGGAGCATCACGATTTGCAGACCATATGATTGTGTTTGATGCCACATGCATAACACACAAGTAAAATTTTGTTGCTTCTCCTCCAGGATTGAAAATTGCAGCTTTGAATGTTCCATTACGAGAGAACAGAAAAGCACCCTTGTTGTCAACGAACAGCAGGTTAGAAGCAGTAAAATTTGGAAAGATAACCTCAGAGAAAGAAGAGCCCGAGACAAGAGCACAGAATAACAAACTAGTGGAAAATAGTAAGAGCCCTCCCATATGAAGTATTCCCCGAATGACGAACAGAGAAAAGAGAAGAAAAAGGTGGAATGAAGTCGGTTTTGGTGGGATAGCAATAAGCATTCCTGAGTTTTCTCCATCTCTTTTCTCTCCTTCTTGGTTTCCCGTTGACCTCTCTCTCTCCACCCAGTAAATCTGATTGATGACCAAGGCAGATGTAATCGTTTACTTGATGATAGCTCACGATAAGATTTAAAATAATTCTGCTCTAGTCAAACCTGTATTTATATAATCAAGCGTATGTCCATTCATGAGTCCTAGAACTGAAGGTTTCTTTCAGAGGGGCTTGGGAGAAATTAAAAGTCTAATTTCTATCAAGAACTACTTCATAACCATGTGTCCCTCAGTCTGTCATTTATACATAACATAATGACAAGCACCAACTTCTCTAGTATACATACATTTCCGCCGTAAACAGCAACCATTTCTACTAATTTTTTAATCTTTTCAAAGCCACTCCGACGAAAGCTTGCGCTTGTTCACCACAGAACGATTGGTGTTTGATGAACTAGCACACTTCTCAGTTCTCACAAGCTCATCAAAGATAATATTCACCTAATGACGCCACTACGTAAGTACGTAACTGAACAAATAAAATATTGTATTTAACAAAAAATTGATGAGTCCCTAATCCAAGGGTAAAAAAAAAAAATCAAAACCCACTTGGTTTAGCCAAGGAATCAAACCTATGATGTGCATTAAACGATAACAAATAAACCCAGCTCACCTGAACCAGAACGCTACTTACACCGCCACTGGCCGATCAACCCCGTTCAAAACAATCCCAATTGCTAAAAAGCACCAAAACAAATTATATTGCTTCAACAGATGCCAACACCACTCGCTTCCAATTACTGTTAGCTTGTCGAAGTAAAAGGGACAACATGGTGACGTGGTTCATAGCTACTGGTGAGCGACTGCGAGCTTCGGATTCTGCACTTGCACAGTGCAATGTCACAGTAGAAACTTATTTTACCGTTTCATTGGCGCGGGTCAGTTAGTTTGTACTTTTATGTGAAATTTTGTTTTTTAAGATAAATTTCACCTGGCATTATAGAACAGTAAGAAAACGGATCTCCTACACTTAATTTTCCTTGCATAATAACTTTTTGTTATATGAATATATATATATTTCCAAGAAACTTATATCATTTAACTTATATTACGTACATCATTGATCAGGCGCTTAAAGGCTTGCTTATTAGTATATAAATTATAAACATTAAAAAAATAAAAAGGATAGTTGGGAAGTGACACCATGTTCCTGCCAGCAACGAAGGCTGGATTTTGTGCATCCACAGCTAAAGACTACTTAGTGGTTACAGCTCAGTCCACGTTCAATTTGCTGTCAATAATATAGAAATGCCAAAGAAACACGAGATTATCCGTATCTCAGTACTGTTGATCGGCCCTTGCGGACGCAACATCTTCTGTTCTAACTTTTGGTGGGCATTCTTTTCGGTGGAATCCAATCATTTAATTTTTAAGTTATATTTATTGAACGAATAATTTTTTATGAAATAAAGTAATAGAAACTGGTGATCTGATACATATGTAAGCTATTTTCTTAAAGCGGAGGACCAATCCTCGTATTTAAAGCATATAATGCATCCTGTCAAATCCGGAAATAAAAAACATATAATGTTAAGATATGTAAGAAGATACTGGTTGTGCCTTCCACCGTGCATGGTTCCTGTTTCATGGCTTTCTGAGCTCTGATGCAACAAAGAGTGCACATTCCATGTTCCTCTTTCGTCAAGGAACTCCGATTCCTATAGTACATGGGCCGGAGCTTTTGGGTATGGCAAAGTGAATCTCTTCGTAACGGGCCTGTGAGAGAGCAAACCTAGCAAACTGCAACTACTCTGGTTGTAGAGAGGATAGATCACCTGTTACTTACCTATCTTTACAACAATTGAATAAATGGATGTTTGTAAAATAAGATAGATATAAAGTAACAAAAATAAGTGATCTGAACCGGATGTATCTACTATTGATCTAATACTCTGCGTGACTTCTTACATGGATTAAAATATTAGTATAATAGAAAACTCAATTCATCCATTAAATCAATCCTAAATCAATTTCTAAACATTCAAAAAATAATATCTAGATTTTATAAATTCCAAAAACTAAAAACCTTCTATTCTTAAATGAGTTGGCTTAGTTGATAAACCATATAACTTTGTCTCATACGTTTCATTCAGTAGCATAAGGATCTCTCTTACAATCAGGCAACCGAATTGGCCTGGGTTTGGAGACGAGTGAGATTTTGTCAGACCAAGGTATAGGTTAGGGAGACAAGTCGTATCACTCGTTTAGGGGTAGAAAATATGGACTTTTATATTTATAGCTTTGTCCTTGCTTGTATCACTATTAGATATTTATAGTTCTACCATTGCTAAATATCCACAGGATTGTTTTTGTTATGTATTTACAGTTTACGGTTACTAAATATTTACAAATTTACCAGAAAATATGCACTGTATCATTTTGAGAGGGATGTCTTGGTATATTTTATCTATAAATTTTTGTCACCAATTGAAGATTTTAAGTATTTACATGATAAATTTGCTATTTTTAGATAATATTGTGTGTTTGTTATTAATTATCATTTATTTAATGAAACATGTATCTGTGCTAATTTTTTATTAGTGTATTTTGGATAAAATTAAATATTGCTTGCTTATGAGCTTACCTCTCTTAAGTCTAGGCATTTGAATATTTTTTTGATATTATTTTCTCCTAATTTTGATTAATATTTTTTATAATTCATATGAAAAATGAAAATATCTTATTGATAAGTTCATTGTTTGTAAGATACTTAGACTCGTGAAGAGAATCCAATGAAGATTATGAGCCAACATAATTTCATTATCGTATTGCTAGTTGACTGAAGCATTTGGTTGTGATATTTATTGTATTGCTCTTACATATAAACAATTTTATTTTTTTACGCTCAATGGACTATAACTTTATGATCAATTTTTGTGGATTCTTTAAGGAAGTTGAATAAATTGTGAATAGTATGATCTTGTATTATATGTGTGATAATGTTTCTATCGTGGTTTTTTTTATAGGAATCCTCAATTCTCTGCAATTCTAAATATTAATAAGATTAATTACAAGAAATATGTTGAATCACTTATGATGATTTTAATGATCATAAAATTGGATTTGACATTGAGAGACAAGTTTTATGTTAAACCCACTAATACTTTTACTAGTGATAAGGAAATTTTTAATGACTAAGAGTACTTGAATCAGGTTTTTTATGATCAAGAGATATTATATGGAGAACTTTATACATGATAGCAGTTCAAAGATTGAGAATGCTAAGGAATTTCTTGAAGCCATTATCAAGAAATATAAGAAGTTGAAGAATAAGCTCTTGAGCACTCTTCATTCCTTTATTTATGATGATATTAGTTTTATTAAAGAGCATATTAACATGATTGTGGCTTTCTATCACAAGATTAAGGTCCGATCAGTATGAAACTTAATGAGAACTAAGTTGTGTGATTTATCACAAAGTCTCGACCATTTTAGCTTTATTCCATTAGGTATTACTACGCTAAAAAATTGCAAATGGATCATAGAGGAGATGATCACCATTCTTACTAAGGAGGATGATGACATGAAAAAAGGAAGGACAATAAAAATAACAATGGTTATAAACTATAATCGCAATGGCATGAAAGTTAGCTTCCTCCAAAGAATACCAATAACAAAGAACCTTTTATTAAACATAACGTGAGAAACAAAGGAAATGGGCGAGGAGTGACCTTTGCTTCAATGTTCATAAGTATGAGAGCTTAAAAGAAAACGCAATTATTATAAGAATTTTGGGTACAAGAAGTCATATTACATGAAGCTTAATGTTAGACTGAAAAAAGATGATCTAAAGTTTTACTTAGAACCCAATAATATTGATGCGCCTTTTTAATGCTTGATGGTTAGATATAGGTGTTATAATTCATATTACTAATTCCTTGCGGGAGATGATAAATAGAAATAATCCAACTAGTATGGAGCAATATCACACACACACGCACACACAAAAGCACACACATATATATGAGATGACATAAGAACCAAATTTTGAATTTTTTAGGGCAATCAAATTACAATTTATATTTTAGAGTTATATAATTTGTATTCATACCCTCAATTAAGAGGAGTTCAGTTTCTGTATATGTTTTAGACAAAACTGGTTATAATTTTCTTCTTCTTCTTCTTCTTCTTCTTCTTACATGGAAAGTCATACTTTGAGAAGAAGGGAAAAATATTCTATACTATAAAAAAAGATTAGGATATAGTTTTAGACAAAGAAAAGAAAGATTAATAAAGGATGACATTCCACATGATCTTAAACTTTTCAAACATTAAAATTTGTATTAACTATATAAAAGGAAAATTGACTATCAAAGTTAGAAGCACCAAATTTGATAGGCATATAACTACATGGGTTAATCTATATTGATATTTGTGGGCTTTATAGTCCTCTAGTTATGAGTGACTATAAGTATTTCATCACTTCTTTAATAACTTTTCCCATTATGGATTGTTTAGCTTATTCATGATAAATATGATTTTTTTAAGAAGTCTTTAAAGCCTTCAAAACAATATTAAAACTTCAGCAAGGAAAAAAGGATCAAAATAACTCATTATGATAAAGGGAAAGATAAGATCTTTTACAAGGTACCTACAAGAGTATGATATTGATGCTTAATACACAATGCTGAGTACACCTTAGCAAAATGAAGTTATAGAAAGAAGAAATTACACATTTCTTGACATGGTGTGATGTATGTTATTGAATTCTTCCTTGATGAAGTTCCTAAAGGATGATTCTTTGAGAAATGTAAGTTATATTTTGAATCAAATACTCAGTAAGTATGTTACCAAGACTCCTTATAAGTTATGTTCACATAAGAAACTCACTCTACATTAATTTCATATTTGAAGTTATAAAGTAGACCCTATAATCCGCATTCAAAAAAGTTGATCATAGTTATTCCCTTATTGATTATTACGTGGGTTCAAGGGACTCTTAAGTTCTATAGCTCGTCATATACTACCATAGGTATATTGAGTTATCTATTTTGAGGATGACATTGGTATACTTTAAGGGTTTAAAAAATTATATTCAAAGAACACCTAATTCATTGTCTCTACGTTTATAACTTCTACTCTAATAGTTGTTATATGGTTGACCAACATCTACTAACAATTTACGATGAACCCATTAAGCAAGTGGCAACAAGAAACTCCAGATATAGACATAAAATATATGCCTTTAAGAAGATCAAAAAGGGATTATAGACATGTAATCTTTGATGATTATATTGTATACCTGAAAATGCATAAGTAAGCAATTCGTAATATCTTAGATCCAACTACCCATAAGGAAGCTAGCCTAGTCCTCATTCCATTTTTTATGGATCGTATGGATGATGAGATAAACTATATGTCACAAAATGAAGTGTGGAGTTTAGTAAAGTTACCAAAAGATTATAGGTCTAGTGGATGTAATGGGTATTCAAGACCCAACATAATATAAAGTTTAAGTGGATAGGAGTAAAATAAGCCTAGTAACTAAGGACTATAGCTAACGAGAAGTTATTGACAAAATAGAAACCTTCTCTCATATTTTCACTAAAGATTCTTTGTGAATTATTATGGCAATTATAACTTATTTTGACTTAAAGCTTCGTTAAATGGATGTAAGAATGAATGTTTAAAGTAGAGACTTAAGTGAAGACATTTATATGGTTCAACCTATTGATTTTAAAATAGTTGGCAGAGAAAACATAACTTGTAAGCTTTACAAGTCAATTTATAGGTTAAAATAAGCTTTAAGGCAATGATATCTTAAGTTTGATGAAACTATCACAGCTAACGACTTCAAGAAAAAATTTGTTGATTAATGTGTATATGAAAGTTAGTGGGAGTAAGTATATCTTTGTGATTTTATAAGTTGATGATATCTCACTCATTGCTAATTACATAGATCTGTTGACCTATGTTAGTGAAGCATTATATATTTTGGGCATATAAGTTCTTCGTGATAGGCTAATAATCTTCTTAGATTATATCAAAGCATTTTTATTGAATGTATCATGAAGATGTTTAATATGAAGTTTTGTTCTTGTTTAATACTCTTGCTTTGAAGGGTAACAAGTACTCATAACAACATTGAGAAGGATCACATGAAAGTAGTCCCTTATGTTTATGTTGTTTGCTATATGATGTATGATGTATATTCAAGTATACATATCTTGGTGTTGCCTTTGTGATTGATATGTCTAATAGATACTTGAACCATCTTAGTGAAATCTATTAGAAAGCCATTGAAAAAGTCTTAAGATATCTTCAAGGTATCAAGGATATTAAGTTAACATATCGATGTCCCAATACTTTATAAATGTTTAGTTTTAGTGACTTTGATTATAAAAGCTACATGGATAGTAAGAAATCCACATTTGTCTACATCTTTATGATGGCTAGAGGAGTTGTTTTATGAAGAAGTGTCAAATAGGCACTTTCAACTTCTTTAACTATAAAGAAAAAATATATGGCGTGTTGCAAGGCTATTTTTCATACAATATAATCATGAAACTTTGTTTTAGCAATTGGGAGATATAAATTCCATTTCCAAGTTGTGAAAATTGTTTATGGCAATTTTACAATTGCATCTTTCTCTCAAATCACTAAGAGTGCTTCATACTTCAAGTATATTGAAGTTAAATTCTACTTTATCAAAAAGAAAGTTGCAAATTTTCATTACTGTTGAGCACTTGCTTTCAAGAAACATATTAGCAAACTCACTAATTAAAGGCTTACTTATCTAAAACACGTCTCCCATATTGGAAGCTTAAGAGCCTAATTTTCTTTATTTTAATGATATTTTTCGTTCTATGGATGTTACATGAGGATTACTGGAATTTTGTGTAATAGATGTATATTATGGATATTTGTCACTGTTTATGACATTTTGGAATTTTACATTTATGATGGATGAAAAATTGATGATATTATTCCGTTGTATAAATATTGATGTTGTTGATATGTTTTTATATTAATAGTGCCTAATTATATATAACACTTATATTCTATCAGTGATGTTGGTTTTGTTAGATTAGTTTGGATATGTACATTATTGTGATAATATTATAGTATGATTAAGCAATTTGAGTGGAAGCATACTAGAAAAATTAATGTTGACTAATATAATCTAATGACCAATGTTTTAAAACAGAAGTAAAAGTTAAACCGATAAGAGAAAAGGTTTAAGGTTTAAGGTTTAAAAAGTTTAACTAGTATTAGATTGTTATAAAACCAATTAAAGATTAAATAAAATTGAAAATTTTGAAGTATACTTGAAAGAGACTGTTTTACCCATCGAAGAATTTGAAATTTATTTTAAAAAGGAGATTGTTAAATAAAAATTAATTTATTTATTTTGATTAATAAGAATTTAAAATTTTAAAAATTTTCTAATAAATTAATAAATTAATCAGTTTTTAACAATAAAATTTATAAAAATAAATTGAATCGAAAAGTTAAAAATCGAATAAAAAT